>JANHMN010000014.1:72355667-72404381 GCA_030674055.1 Rhabdomys pumilio | reverse complement strand
TGTGTGCCTCTGTGTATGCATGAGTGTGTATGTGTGTGTGCCTCTGTGTGTGTGTGCACGTATGTGTGCCTCTATGTGTGCCTCTCTGTGTATATGCATGTGTGTGTGTGTGTGTGTGTGTGTGTGTGTATGCTCACACCAGAAGTCAGCCTCAGATGTCATTTTTCAGGAGCCATCCACCTTGTGTTTTGAAACACAGTCTCTCACTTGGCTGGGAGTTCCCCATTCTGTCTGGGTAGACTGACCAGTGAGCCCCAAGGATCTACCCATTTGAACCTCCCAAGCACTGAGATTACAAATATGTGCCACAAAAACACAGGTCCTCATGCCTTTAAGTCAAGGACTTTACCAAGTAGGCCTCAGAGGAAAGTCTCATAAAAACAACACTGTAGGTTTACTATAAAACTGTACACGTGTGCAAACACGTTTACACAAATACAAACATAAAAAACATGCACTCACCCACTCACCACACATACAGACATGCATATTCCATGAACACACAAAAACACTCCCTAAGCACATACCAAGTCATATGCACACTCAGGCATATACAAGCACGAGTACACATGGGCATGCCCATACATGCACAAACATGTACACATATAGGCATGGCTATGCAGACCTTCACTGCCTATTTTTGTCAACTTTTAAGCTGTTTCAATTTGGAAACAGAGTTGGTTGGCAGAGAATCATTCAGGTCTCCTTGGCATAAAAATATATATATATATATATATATATATATATATATATATATATATATATATATAAAAAGGAATCAAGTTTTTGTTCCCCTGTCTGCTCAGCAGTTTGCCTGAAAAAGAGGTGATAAGGGCCAGCAGTCATGCTGGGATATGGGTAGTGACAGCATTTCTGCTGGTGTCCCAATCCCAGAAGACTGGGGAAGGGAGTCATTTGGATCCATAAAGGCTGCGAGGGACCCTGTTATCCTCTGTCACTTTCGCCTTTCCTCAGTTTCTGGATCTCTTAAAGCAGAAACAGGCAAACTCAAGTTCTCAGTCCATAGTGACTGCATACTGCTGGGACTCATTAAGTGCTGGTGGCATAGCTGCATCAACAGATTCATGGATGAAGATGGATAGATGAATGGCAAGGACAAGAGGCAGAGAAAGGGAGATTTATGGCACTGTTGGAATCTCCCAGTCATAGTGAACTGGAATTGTGTCTTCAAACTCAGTGTGCTCCTGTCCCCTTCACAGGAAAACACCACACTTGTGCCTGGCATGGGTAATGTAAAAGTATGGGCTTGCAGGGTTCAGGCACAGATTCTGAGATCTGCTTAGCTGTCCACTTTCTTGAGTGACTTGGAGAAGCACAGCCTTCCTGGAGCATCGGGGTGGCAAGGCCCTCAGGTTCATGGCACCCTGAGCTGCAGTGAAGAGAGAGAAGCTGATCTACATTCTGTCAAGGGAATGCCTATCCAGACAGAACTTAGCTAAAGTGATATCACCTCCCGCCAGGGCAGACACTCCAGTTACTCAGCCCTTCACAGACACACAATGGGGACGATGATTCAATTTTTGCCTCAGTTGACTTCATGTGTTGGTGTCATGGAGACACACAGAGAGAATGGCCTCCAGTCAGGGGCTCACACATAAGAATTTCCAAGAAAGGCTCCATTATTCTCCTCTCTGGAGACTCCATAGAGGATATTTGGTCAGCTTTGTGCAGTCATATTTGTGGCCGGAAAAAGAAGTCGGGAAGACAGACATCCTGAGGGCCTGAAAGCTGGGTGGGTTTGGTGCCAGATGTCACCAAAAGAAATAGGACAATGCTCTTATTTATACACATAAAATTATCTCTAGAATAGTGGGAAGCTGCAAGACAGGATGAGGAGGTTGCCACCTCTATGAAGCTCAAGCCAACAAACACCTGACACTAATCTTTGTGTGTTTTAACAAACTCCTCAGGTTGGAGAATCTTTTGTTTTCAGTTTCCAAAGGCAGCCAAGGGAGGCATGGTTGTCGATCAAAAGTCTCTGAGCTGAAGTTTACTAGAAAGTTCTAAAAGCAGAGAAGCTGGTTGCTTTGAAAAGTAGCAACAGTTAAAACAAAAGTTTGAAGGGCAGCTTTGCTAAATGTTGGGAGGTCCAAGGGTAGACTTGTAGAATATGCCTTTCTCTTTTAGAAAACTAGAACCGGGGACATTTTATGGAACAAGGTGTCTGTCTGCTGATGACAATGTTTCATTGTCCAGAGGAAAAAATGACATTGAACAAGGCCCACACGCCCTCATTCCACAATCTTTCGCAATCCCTTCCCTCGAGACAAAATCACCAGGCATTTGCCGGCTCCAAATCGGAGCTGGAAGCGTGGTTGTTTTTTCTGCTTTGATGAAGAAGTACTGGGTTTTTTTTTTCCCCCTTTCTTCAAGACTTTGAAGTTTATTTATTGTTACTAAATTGCATTAATTATTTTTGAGGCTTATACTTTTGTTCACAACTTAAGGGTTTCTGAAGAGCATACCATCAGCATAAATTCAAATAATTTGAAGAAATGGATCCAACAGTTACTTTTAATTAGCAGCAGAGCATGACCCCCGATTTATTACAAACTTACACGCTATGGCTTAGAACTAATTTTAGGTTCCCCTTGAAGCTGGAATTCAAAACCTCACCATGGCTCCACATGGTATTATCTGAGGAGAATGTTTGTTTCATAATTTGAAATAAGAACCTGGGTCTTTTATGAGGCCAGTATCATTTCCATATGAGGGCACAGAAATGAAGAAGCCGCTAGGGTTGAGTTGACATGCTGGGAGCCAGTTCAGTCCCAGTCTCCCAGCTGTGGGTCCTTCTGTGGAACCCTAGGTACAAGTTTCCACAACTCTATGTCTTTGGTCAGCTAAAAGCCAGCCAAGGTCCTGGGGTTTCTGGAACATCAGGACCAGGACACTAACTGAAAACTCTTTCTTCAAGCATGTCCAGTAACCACAGCGACAGCAGCCCCAGCTACCCCAGCAGTAGCACCAGACATGACCATGACCTCAGGCTCCACCGCAGCCTGCTTTCTGCTTGACCCTTCACCAAATCAGAGAACCCATGACCTATCCATCAATCCCCCTCCATCCCTCCTTCTTTCTTTCTTCCCTCCTTTTTCATCACCCTCCAGAGTGCCTTGTATGCAGTCAGTCTTTCTAGCTCCTCCAGCCTCTGAAAATGAATGAGACCAGGTCCCAAGCCTCAAGAGCCTCTGTTTCTTTGTAGAAAAGGAGATGGGATTGCAGGTCTGAGAGACAGGGACTATCTTAACTGACCATAGAACACAGACCTAGATTCAGAATGGATCTGGGAAGGTCCCAGGAACAGAGGGGAAAGCCAAGGGAGTGGAGAGAGGTCTTCGAATTGTCTCATAATGTACAGAAGTAGGACAATTTTCCACTTCAACTTGGCTCCTTGCTGGGCACTGAGCACGCCTCTGTGGCACTAGATACTGCTGTGTAGTGAGACAGGAGAACTGTCAATAGTTCCATGAGTGCTGATGGGACCAGGAGCCTGCCAAGGTCTAGATCTCAGGAAAAGTCCTCTGAGGAGTGAAACACTTGCAAGGGCACAGAGTCAGGACTGAACACAGTCACACAGAGTATCCTTGATGACCTGGTCATGGAGAGCTGAGGTAGAAAAGGACCAGATAACTAAGAGAATCTGGAGGACTCCAGCTCTTCCTGGTAAAGACTGTAGATACTAAGGTGTTGGCAAGGAGTGGCCTGGCCTTCTGTTTAAGAGGATATACTTGTGCAGGAATCTACTCTGCGAAGGAATACTTCCTAAGCTGAGAGGTAACGAGTAAGCTCTGTGGTGCAGCTGCACTGACCACCAGGGGCGCTGGTGAGTCTAATGGATTCGGAGACAGCTGATGGCTCACAGGGTAGAGTGTAGAACACATTTATTTTTCCCCATGGGTAAAAAGTAGGCTGTTCTGGATCCCTTCCTGGAGGCAGCTGATGGATGGTTCCTGAGAAGGCAGAGCCTTGGTGGTGGGGTAGGAGGTGTTTTCTGTGATACCATGTAAGCATTTCAAAGGAAAGTTAGACATTTAAAATCCAGGGTCCCAGAGAGATAGACAGGGCTACAGGCCCTTAGCTAACAGGACAGTGCCGTCCTTCTGAGCCACACCCACACTGTAGGGCAAGTTTCGCGACAGTACAGAGGCAGATGGGAGACAGAATGAAGAGTGTCTTGCAAACCCCACAAAGGCCACCGTCTTATACTGGTGCCCTTCCCTGTGGGAACTCCAGGGACTTGTTATATCCAGAGGCAACATCAATCCTAAGCTGAATGCCTGTGGGCTTTCTCTGAACCTTGTTAGTTCTGGTTTGCTCTGCCTTTCTGCTTCCCTGTTCTTGTGTTCCTTCTCTGGCTGGCACAGTGAGGCACCCCTGTCCAGACTCGCTTTTGGCCACTCTCTCCTATCCGCTCCCTGCCTCCTGCTTGTCAATCTGGCTGGGACTCTTGTTTGCGTGTGTGTGGTTTTGGCTTTTTCGAAGTCAACAACAGACTTCATATTGTTTTAATCTTTCTTCCTCTCTCCCCATGTCGTGCAGCTTTTCCTGCCTTCATTTTTCTTTTTATTTGGGAGTTTCATTGTGGGTTGTACTGGAAGATCTTCTGAAGCCCTGTGGGAATATTTTTATTGTGTCTTAAGATAGTTCCTTCTTCTCGCTCAGATTTCTCCTCCTCTATTTTCACGTTGTTTTCTTTTCAGAGTCTTTTTTTTTTCATGTTGTTGATTCTTGCCTTGACTTGAGGAATGTGATGCACTTCCTCTGGACTGTTTGTCCCTCTGTCACAGGATGCATGATATATGAATAGCTATTTCACCTGCCACTGGCTTCTAGTTTTTATCCATTTCTTATATGCTGTTTGAGTTTCTTGATGTACTTTCCTTGACTAAGGGCTTGTCTTGCCCTATAAATGCATTTGATCACCTTTGAAAGGAGATACACCCTCAAAAACCATTGTTTTTGTGTAGAGCATCCAAAATACAGACTTTTCAGAGGGTCCACAGACCAAATGGCCAAACACAAGGAGGAAGTAAGCTTCTAGACCTAAAACAGAATGAAGACAGGGTTCGTATAGTCTAACCGTGGTTGTAAATTGTCACAGTGCATTTATACACTACATAAAATAAAACTATTTTCACAGGAGCATTGAAATAACTTTTTAATCAAATCAAAGTGCTAAGCCTCAAAACATCAGCTGAAATTAACTACCAAAAAGCCAGATACAGTGACATTTATCTGTAATCTGAGCACTGGGGAAGCAGAGAAAGAAGGTCTCTGAGTCTCACTGGCTCATCAGTCTAGCCAACACACACACACACACACACACACACACACACACACACACACACACACACAAAGGGCTCAGGACTAGCTTAGCCTGTGACCCAAGATGAGCAGCAAATACTAGACCCTAAGCCATTTTTCTGAGTGCATGGAGATATGAGGTGATTTTATTTTTAATGGCATCTGGCATTCCCACCCCCCACCCCCGCCACACACACACACACACCCACACACACACACACACACACACACTCTTTTTTTTAACAGAGAACATATAATGCTTTGATTTTATAGGAGTCTACCAAGAACAAACCTTAAGGAAACAGAATAAAACTGTAAGGACTCACTGACTCCATTGTGATTCAAAACATTTCCCCTAGGATTCTTGCCCAAACAACTCAGTCTCTTCTGATTGGCTCAGGCATATCAGAGATCTTTCTGCTTGCTGTGGAGTGACCTAGTTTAGTTTTGTTTTTAAATGTTTAGTTCCTCTCACTTACAAAGTGGGTATGATGGTACATGAGTACAATTCCATTACTTTGGGAAGTGGAGGCAGGAGAATCAGAAAGCCAAGGTCATTCTTAGTTATATATCAAGTCTGAGTTTAAGGACAGCCTGGAATACATGAGGTATGTCAAAAGAAGTGAGGGGCACCAATTCTCTTCCTTCTTAGAAGAGAAACATCACCATACTTGCTGGGTTTCCTTTGTTGGCCCATAGCTGATACTCAGCCATTCATAACCCCAGCACAGACACAAGACCACAACTCTCTCATGTCCTAAGCACAGCCTTACCTATCCACTCACAGAGAAAGTCTAGAGTCTTGCCATGGCTTGTGGTGGTCCACACCCTGTGGTGAGGTACAGGCCACCTCTCAGGGTATCTTTCAGGTGTTATTATCATCAAAGTTTAGTGAGAGAGTGACAGAAACTCACTCCAGGACCCTATCTCAGATAGGATTAAGTCTTTTGTCATGTCTGAGCTACTTGAGGAACCTTGGCTAGTGGGAGATATCAGGGAGCCTGAGCCCAGATGAACCCTGTTCTGCCCGGGCACCTCCCAGAAAGGCTGTGTTGGGTAGTAAGAACTTTCTAGAAGTTGGTGCTATGCCCAGGCTCCAGATCCTAAGACCTGTTTTGAAAGAATAGGTGTGGCTGGGTTAGAACTTTCAGTGGAGATGCCTAGACTGTCATTGAGGATCTCACATGGTCAGGGGCCACACCTCATATCTGGGCCAGCCCTGGGCCCTGCTGAATGCTACCATGCAGGTCTACTCCTTCTAGAGCCATGCTGATCGGAAATCCCCATCAAGAACTCTGTAAGTATGCAGGCATCCAAGTGGTCTCTAGTGCCTCTAGGCACTCTAGGACCTGGAGGACAGACCTATGTTTGCTTCTTGGAAGGGATGCTACATGAAATAATCTGGTTTGTATGAACTCCTGGGGATGTGTCTACACCTGGTGTTCAGTGTTTCCAAGAGAAACAGGGCCGTGTTGTTTAGTACTGATGCTTCTGCTTGGGCTGTGGGCAGGGTCTTACTCCCTACTCACCAGGAGAAGCTCTTGCTTTTGAGATTGTGGGGTAAAGAGAGTTGGAGTTGTGTGATACCTATAATCTGTACATGTGGTATCTGGGGAAGAGTCTGTAGGGCCCTCATTTTTTAAGCTTGAAAGTTTCCACTGCTTCCTGGCTGACAACAGAACTATGAGAACTCACTGTGCATAGTATACAAATACGGGCTTGGAGTGTGTGTGTGTGTGTGTGTGTGTGTGTGTGTATGTGTGTGTGTGTGTGTGTATGCATATGCATGTATGTGCACCTGTGTGTACATTTTCATGCATATACAGACATGTGGAATTGTGTGGTTGCTGTCATGGTTCTGCAGAACATGGTTCTGCTGCTCCTTGAATCCTCACTACCACTCAGTCCTCCTCATCTGCTGAGCTTTGACAGACAATGAATGGATGGAAGGAAGGACCAAGTAGGCATAGGAGTGATTTTGGGTGGGAGGCTATGAGTGGGAAAGGCCTTTGGAGAAGGCCTGGTCAGAGTGTGATGAGAGAAGCTTTGACAAAGTTACCTGTGGTGTTGTACCTTAGAAAAGAATTCCATATGGGGTGGGCAGGAGGAGAGCTGGTTGAATGTGATTAAGACAGGATAGAAAGACTGGTAAGTTAGGAAGACACAGGAAGGAGGAGGAGCTCCTCATTCCAAAGTCCAGTTAAGCTTTCTTGCTAGCAGAAAAATCAAAGAATCGAGCACAATTAACATTGCTGTGAAAGCTTTTTGTTATACATACAATGTTCCTTTTATCTGCAAACGTTTTATGTTAAAAAGCAATGACCCAGATTTAAGACCTGAGTGTACATGACCTTAGGTAGGATATCATTCTTTATTAACTTTGTTCTGCTTTTCTGTGAGCTGGAATTTTAGCATCTCAATTGTAACCTTGTCAGTGCCTCTCCAGGAACCACCCTGTGATCTCACTTAGTTCCCTTTAAAGACGATAACTTCAGGACCCATCAACATCCTATATATGACTCTTGTTGAAAGTCAAGTGTGCCTCTTCTGGAGAAGCCCACATCCATGTTCTTTTCTAAGTGCCTTTCTTTCTGTTTTCAATAAAGTCCAGCTTTGCTTGTTCTGAAAGTCTGGCTTTACCTAAGTCAGGGTCACACTGCTGTGGGCAATAAGAATCATGCCTCTATCCCTCCTACCACTGATATGATGATAGCATTACAGTGACTGCAGACCTCTGCTCTAGCATAGTTCTCATGGCTTGTCAGAGTTCATATCCTCTCCTGGGTGCTGTGGAGATTTCTGTGGCTTCAGGAACAGGGTGGGAGCGTGCAGGGGGTGCTGAGTATAGACTGTAGCTCATCTTGACTATCTTATTGAAAGGTGATTAGTAAAGCACATTTCTAGGTATCTGTGAGGCTCTTTCCAAATCGGATTAACCAAGGTAACAAAAGTACTGCCTCAATATCAATGGAACTAATCTATAACCAGGTCCAAATAGAGTAAGAGAAGAAAGAAGAAGCCAGAGAGTACAGATATCCTCCACTCTGCTCTCCCACTCCCCTCCCACAATGGTGGACTAAAACCTCTGGAACTTAGCCAATTTAACCAACCAACCTTCCTTCCTTCCTTCCTTCCTTCCTTCCTTCCTTCCTTCCTTCCTGCTGCCTGCCTTTCTTCCTTCCATGGTTCCTCTCAGTAATTCACAATGAAAAAATAATACTAACACAATGTCTGTCTTAGTCAGTCTATGTTCTATTACTGTGAAAAGATATTTATATAAAAGAAAGCATTTAATTGGGGGCCTGCTTAGCCTTAGAGGTTTAGTTGACTGCCAGCATGGTAGGGAGCATGCAGGCAGACATGGTGCTGGAGACACAGCTAAGAGTTCTATACCCGGATGTACTGGGAAGAATGACCTTGGGCCTGGGTTGGCCTTTTGAAACCTCAAAGCCCACCTCCAGTGACATATTTTCTCCAACAAGGCCAGACCTCCTAATCTTCTCAGGTGGTTCCACTCTCTAATGACCAGGAATTCAAATATATGAGTGTATGCAGGCCATTCTTTTCAAACCTCCACAACAACCAACTGAACAGGAGAACAGGAACCAAAGCCTGACCTTAATACCATAAGGGCAGAGTGACTGCACGCCAAAATTCACAGGTACGTCTGTGAAGTGTGTCCACAGGAGGCCCAGCTTGGGTCTAGTCCTGCTCCCTGGGGTTCATTAGAACAGTAACCCAGAGGCTGAGGATGGCCCAGCAAGGGTACTGAGAGAGGCTGCGGAACACAGCTTGGGATTTTTTTGTTTTTTCTCTTTAGCTGCTGAGGCAAGTTTAAGATGTATGGAGTGACAGTGAATAACATGTTCATAGCGATGTCTAGAATGCACGACTGTCTTCCTGCAGAGATGAACTGTCTAGCTGTAAATCTGAGTCCAGGATGAAAACCTGACCTGTTGATGCTAATCCCAAACATGTCCTGTCTTATCATTCAGGGAGGCTGGTCTCTGAGCTGAGGGAGATGCCTGAGAAAGCACCTCCATCTCCATAGATCTCCTTCACCCTGTCTGTCACCAGGGAGGAGAGAGTTTCCTTTCTGCCTTGCCCTTAGGGCCAACTTTTTTGTTAAAGTATGTTTGGATTTGTTTACATGTACATGCTGCATCTGTGTTTCTGTCACAGTGTGCAGGGGGTTGTGGGGGACAGAAGACACTATTGGATCCCCTGTATCTGGCACTACAAGCAGTTCTGAGCAACCATTTAAGTGCTGAGAAATGAACCCTGGTCCTCTGCAAGAGCGGCACACACTTTCAACCACTGAACAATCTCTCCAGCACTAACCCAGCAACTCTGGGTCATCTTTTTTCCTTTTTTTCCACATCTCAGGATGAACTACCATCTCCCTCCTTCTTCCGCCTCTGGGATTTTCAGATATTTGTTTAAAGCTTGATACAAGCCATCAGTGTTCACAGTGCTGCCAACAGCATCCCTCTTCTGAGAGAAGGAAGGGTCCTTTAGATGGTTGCCAGCCAGTCTCCCTTTGTTCTTTCTCTCTCTAGGCTGCTCTTTCATCTTGATGTAGGCGAGCAGTGTACACCACCCACAGGCTGTGCTCTGTCTTGACTTCCCAGTGTCTCAGCCAGGGATGAACTGTGTCCTATGGCAGAGGAAATATTCAGACTTGGCTGCCATCAAGCAGAGACTGTAGTCCTCCATGGACACCCATCAAAGATATCGCAAGGGTACATAGATAACTATCTCATGTGTCTGAGAAAGAAGGGACAGGAACAGTATGTCTTCCCTGGGCTGTTTTGGCTGACATTTATAAGGTGCTAGAGATAACAGAAGCCTTTCTGGAACCCTAAGAAGACAGTTGGCCAAAGGCTTTTATCCTTGGACTCCAACTGTGTCCCTTGTGCCATTTGCCACATCGAGGAGGCAAGAGCAATGACCTCTGGAGGACCACAGTGGCCATGGAGTGTTGTTTTTCCCCTTCTGGAGGACTTATTTATTTATTTATTTATTTATTTATTTATTTATTTTTTCATTCTGAAGCTTTCTAGGGGTTGGGGTGGGGACTCCTTTTTTTTTTTCTGGAGGTTTGAGAAGTCTGAGAGACTAGACGTAGCCTCTTCCTTCTGTCTCTAATTAACTCTCTTTTAAAGCAAGCAGGAAAAAGAGCCTCTCCGTTTGGGGCCCTTGTTCTTGTATTAGCCTCCTGGAAAGCAGCCCTGGGAGCTGAGAGCATAGTTATAGCAGACAAGAAAATCCCGGGAGAGGGAACAAAAGAAAAACACTCACCCTCTCCCTCCACTTTCCTTCTCTGTACTATGTACAAATTCAAAGTTAGAAAAAAAAAAACTGTTTTTTCTTTTTGTTATTGACAAGAGAAACCCCACTTTATCCATTCCATTTTGTTTAAGGGAAATGCTTTGTGCCTGGTAGTTTATGAAGCTGCAGAAGCTCCATGTCCAGTATCAACCCCAGCAGCTGTGCCCTGGGGACCCTGCCCCACCACGTGCCTTCCCTCTGTATCTTCAGTAAGAACAGCCAGCCTTTAGGGTCTGGGTATGGGGCAGAGAGGAAAAACTGACGCCAGATATGTCCCTTGTTTCCAGTGCTGCAAATGTAATGCCATCATATAATTAATTCTTGATGTGTGGGTTTGTTTTTTTTTCTTTTTTTTTTTGAGTAAATCTGGGTGCTTATTTTATTCATTTAAAGCAAAATGAATGATAAAGGAAGCATTATCTCAGCCATCCAAACTCAGATTCCACAGACTTGTCATCAAAACATCTCTTTACCCTTCAGGTTGTACTGGTTTGAATAAGAATGGCTCCCATAAGCTTATAATTTTGAATACTTGATATCTAGTTGGTGGAACTGTTTGGGGACGATTAGGAGCTGTTGTCTTGCTCGAGGAGGTGTGTTTAGTGGTAGTCTCTGAGCTTTCAAAAGCCTATGCCATTCCCAGCACGCTCACTGTTCTCTTTCTGTCTTGACCTGGTATAAGCTCTCAGCAACTGCTCCAGGGCTATGTCTGCCTGCTTACTGCCATGCTCCCTGTTGGTGGTTATAAACCATGAGCCCCAAATTAAATGCTCTCTTTTAAATAAATGGTCATGGTGCTTTGTCACAGCAGTACAGAAGAGACTAAGACACCGAACTCTGTTCTTTCTACACCATCCTTTGTGAAACTTCTGGGGAAACAAGGAGCCATCTTTCTTACCTCTGAACTCGGCAACTGCTCAAGACTCACAAGCTATGGAACCAACCAGACTGAGCAGGACTCGGGACTCTGCCAGGCCAACTCTACAGAGTGAGCAACATGCTTTGCCATCTGCCTTTCTTTCAAGTCTTTTTTTTTTTTTTTTTTTTTTTCCTCAGACAGGGTCTTGTTATGTTCCCTGTCTGACCTGGCCTGGAATCTGTGTGTAGATTAGGCTGGTTCTGAACTCACAGAAATGTCCTTGCTTCTGTCTCCCAAATGCTGGAACTAAAGATGTGTGCCTTTTAAATTAAATTAAGTGCAACTCTTAAATTTTAAAGAAATTTTTCTCTTTACCTATTAAAAAGATGTGTTACTACAACTACAAGTTTAGAACTACAACGAGTCCTAAAATAAGTACCTTCCATTTACAACCCAATGTGCATCTTCCTGGACATTGACCACAAGATACAACAAATGGTTACTTAGATATGTTGAGTGTAGTGATTTGAATGAAAATGCCGACCCCAGCCCATAAGATCTTAAAATTGAATGCTTAGTCACCACTTAGTGGAACTGTTTGAGATGATAAGGTGTGGCCTTGTTGGAGGAGGTGCTTTGAAATTTCAAACTCCTGTAGTAGTCTTGGTTTCTCTCTCTCTCTCTCTCTCTCTCTCTCTCTCTCTCTCTCTCTCTCTGTGTGTGTCTTTCTGTCACTTTCTCTGTCTCTATATGTCTGTATGTGTGTTTCTGTCTGTCTCTATGTGTCTCTGTCTCTCTGTCTCTGTCTCTCTCTGTCTCTGCCTCTCTCTCTCTCTCTCTCTCTCTCTCTCTCTCTCTCTCTGTCATTCGCTCTCTCGCTCTGCCTGCTGATCAGGATGTAACTCTCGACTACTTCTCCTGCACCATGCCTGCCTTGCCTGCTGCCTACCATGCTTCCCACCATGATAGACAATGGACTAAACCTCAGAAACTGTAAACAATCCCCTAACTGAATGCTTTCTTTTATAAGAGTTGCCTTGGTCATGGTATCTCTTCACAACACTAGACCAGTGACTAAGACAAGTCTTAGATCTGACCATTTTTAAAAGGCTGATTAGTATTCTATATCAGAGACATGATCAGTCCATCTTCAACTCTCCATGGGTAAACATCTAGTGTTTCTAGTCTTTAAATCTGTTTGTGAACCAGGCTATGAGCACATGACACTTCAGCTTGCTCCCAGGAGAAGAAAGCTGCCGCTCTATCTAAATCAGTCTCGTCTGGTGCTAGCCAGAGTTGAAGTGAGAAGTATGTAGACAATAACAAAGAGACCCGGTGGAGTCCACCTACATGTTGAGGGTAGCTTATCATTTCCAGCTCATAGACAAGTCACAGGAGTGAGGGTGCTGGATTTTGAGAAGGCAATGTCCATCTTTTTGCTCTTATTTGAAAATTCTGAGGTTAGGTTCTCCAATGACTCACCAAAACCTGTTCTCAGGCCAGTGAGAGCCATATGAAGATGTCTCGAGTCTATAAGAAGATTAGTACCAGCAATCCTCTCTTGCCATAAGGCCAAGTATATGTATTACAGGAGCAACCCTGGGCTTTAGAACATCCTTGCCCACATGAAGGGGAGATCTGCAAGGCTGGTCACTTGCAATCTGTTTGGAGGTTTTCCTTAAGAGTTGATAAATGTTGGAGCAGAAATTCTTTTTTTTTTTTTTTTTTTTTTTTTTTTTCCGAGACAGGGTTTCTCTGTATAGTCCCGGCTGTCCTGGAACTCACTCTGTATACCAGGCTGGCCTCGAACTCAGAAATCTGCCTGCCTCTGCCTCCCAAGTGCTGGGATTAAAGGCGTGTGCCACCACCGCCCGGCTTAGAGCAGAAATTCATAGACACTAGATGTAAAGGGGTATCTCTGGCTCCTCCCTTGAACCTGGGGAGGCGTCAGAAACAGAGTGGCTTCCTTCACTTCAGGGTTAGTTAGAGAAAGCCTGGACCTGTTTTCATGGACAGTGTGAGGGTCTCCAAAGGAACAAAATTTCAGGTAGGGAGGAGGAAAGGCAGAGAGATGTAAAGTCAGAGATAAGGAGATACAGAAAGAGACACCAAGAAAGACTGAGAGACATAAAAGGACACAGAAAGTCAAAGAGATATAGAAAGACAAAATGGAGTAACACAGTCAAAGTCAGACACACACATAGAAGGGAGAGAAGACAGAGAGATGAGACCATCTTACAGAACAAGAGCGGCATAAGGGTTATGCACTGATACGTCCCCTCAGAATCTCAGAATTCAAGCTCATTCAAGGTGAACTGGTTAGTGTCCTCAGTCTGGTATACTGGTGTCTTTATGAAAAGGAAAACTTTTTAAAGGACTTGCAGATGGGAAGTGTACAGAACTTGAAGACTGACCTCAAGTAAAGGTCTACACACTGAAGATCTCAAGGGTTGTCATAGCCTGAGGACTGATAAGGGTGAGGCCAAACTCCTCAGCCTTCAGGAGACAGATCTACACACCCCTTGTTCTTTGACTTGAAGGTAAGGTTGGGAGACAATAAGTGTCCATTGTTAGAGCAGCTTACCTGTGGTTCTTTGTCTTGATGGCCACAGGAATCTTGTTTGCAGAGATCCACACCCCTGGCCACAGGATCTCATGGGTAGAGCTTCCCACCACTAACCACAGGAATCGAAGGCTAGCTCTCCTTCCTTGTCCTCCCAACTCTGGAGGGTAAGTTGAAGCTAAGTTCACTAATAGTGAATGTGACATGTGACAAGGTTGGTGAGTCAGGAGCAGTGCTGGCTCCAAGTTTACTCTTTTTTTTTGTAATTTTTTTTTAACTTATTTACTTTACATTCCACTTGCTGACCCCTCCCAATCAGAGTTTACTAACCAAGCTCCCTCTTACCTTGAGTGAAGCAGTTAGACTCTCTCTCCCTCTCCCTCTCCCTCTCCTTCTCCCTTTCTCCTTTCTTCCCCTCCTCTGTGTGTGTGCCCCTCTCTGTGTGTGTGTGTGTGTGTTTGTGTGTGTGTTAGGGCAGGGGTTGAGACAAGGTCTCTCTAAGTAGCACTGGCTGTCCTGGAACTATGTAGACCAGGCTGGTCACAGAAATCATATTGCTTCTCAGGAGTGCTGAGATTAATGATAGACAGATTAACAGATTATATCGCACAGTACAAAGAGTTTTAATTAGCTAGAAAAAAGAAAACAAAAAACGCATTCGTATATTTAATAAGCATTGTATTGAGTTGGCAAGAAGTACATAGACAAAGCAAGGCTTATCCAAAGCACAATCTTTAGTTACCTCTGAATACAGTCAGGCAGCTCTGAGAGGGTTATGCATAACTATATACTATTCAAGAGACACAGAGTGACTGAAAATCAGACAAAGCCTTGCACCTTAAAAAATGA
The DNA here is from genome assembly GCA_030674055.1 of Rhabdomys pumilio. Lineage (NCBI taxonomy): Eukaryota > Metazoa > Chordata > Mammalia > Rodentia > Muridae > Rhabdomys > Rhabdomys pumilio. The sequence continues at coordinate 72,389,451 of JANHMN010000014.1, read as the reverse complement.
CAAAATAAACCAACACAAAGAGAAGATTTTCAAAAACAAAACGAAATAAAATGAACAAAATTGAAAGACACTATGCTCTGCCTAAACATGATTTTCAGTTCAGGTGTTCTAACCCCTCTGCTTTCAGGCACAGTATAGTAAGGACTAAGTTTACCCTCCTATCTGAATACAAAGTAGATGAAACAGTGCGTTTCCAGGCACAAGTCAGAGGGCAACAAAGGATAATGATAGTGAACAAAGACAGTCATGGTCCTCAGTGTCCTTCTACCTCAGTTTCTATACTCTGAGGGAGGAAGGCTCAGGCAGAGCTCAAGAGGAGCCTCACTGAGCCAGGGAAATGCTAGTCCAGACAGGCTGAGAAAAACAGAAGGCACAAGATGCCAAAGCCACCTGAAAGAAGATAGGAGACATGAGTCCCTCAGCATGAAGTTGCCTACTACAACAGAGGCCCCAATTTCAAGGCCTGCACAGGGTAAGCCCAGTATCCATCTCACCAGCCAGAGGGGTTTGCTCCACAGGCGTTTGGCTTTGCTAGGACTGTCAGTAAAAAGCACACGGAGCAAACAGTTTAAGTAAAACAAATTATTCTGTCCAGAGTTTTGGTGTCTAGAGGCTGAGAAGAAGCACGGGCAAGGCTGACTCTCCTGGAGATAAGGAGACGCCACCCTGATGGCTGTGACTCTTGTCCTGCAGAAGCATCATCTGATGACCCGTCAGGTTCTCCAGTGTGCATCTGCATCCTAGGTCACATTGGATAAGACTTAACCTAATGACCTTATCTGACTCTGTTACAAAGACTCTATTTTCAAATACAGTCTCTCAGGTACCAGGCATCAGGATTTCAACTAAGAGTGAGTGGAGATCTAATTCAGCCCCCCAGTAGCAGAGGCACAGAACTGTCGCTAGGCTCAATGCTGTCTGATCCCACTTTGGAGGGCTTCAAAGCAAAAGCAGAAAGAGTCAAACTATCTCTGCATAGCTTAAGCCTAGAGCAAAGCCTGGGATGTTTATAGGAAGATGCCCCGTACCTTATGCAGCACAGTCTACATTGCCTGAGAGTCAACCAGAAGCTGGCAAGCTACAAAGAAGCAGGAAAATGTGACTCAGAATGAATCTCTAAATGACACAAATTCCACAGACAACGACATCAAAACAATGTGACCGCATTTCAAAACACCAGAGGATAGAGGCTTAGGAGGCATGTAGAAACGCGGGATTTTAGTGGCTAAAACTAAATTTGGGGTGGGATGTGGTGGACGCAAAACAGATGTTCCAGAAAGTAGCGTTGATGACCTGGAAGTTGCAATGAAGAAATCTATCCAAAAATGACACAGGTAAAGGAAGCGGGAAAAAGAGAATTTAGGAGGAAGAGTGGAAAATTCTGAACATCCTGAGTGTGTTGTGCACAGATGGTTGCTCTAAATTGAAACATTCTCTCCAAAGCTAAGGAAGCATACAAGGCATAGGGAAACCAGTAAGATTCGCAAGACCCCTCCTTAAATAATAATATCAGCCAATAAATGCTGAGGAAAGGAAATTATGTTAAATAAGATTTCCAAAGACTGGAAATATATAAACATTCGAAGAAATAATAGCCCGCTTTTTCAAAGATTTGTAATCTTCAACAAACATCATGCATAAGAAACAAGAAAAGGACAGACTGATACACCATGAGTACGTGTGTGTGTGTGTGTTGTGTATTTTGAGACAGGTGACAGGTTCTATGTAGCTCTGTCTGACCTAGAACTCTCTAGAACTCTCTATGTAGACCAGGACAGATACCAGATACTGAGGGCATCGTGGTTACAAGCAGGAATCAAAGCCCTCACTGAAGGAATGGAAGTGGGTATCATTTTCATAGCCCACCTCCACCAGCCAGGACCCACATTCCAAAGTTCAACAACTTCCCAAAACAGTACCACTAGCCAGAGAACGAGTGTTCAAGTCAGAGCTGGATTTACAGTCACAAGCCTCTGTCTGCTACACTTCTTTGCATGTTCTTTGGGATGGTGACTATCAGGCAAGTGTCATTGCTAGAACCCTGTACTAGCTGGTTTTGTGTGTCAACTTAACACAAGCTAGAGTTTTCACAGAGAAAGGAGCCTCCCTTGAGAAAATGCCTCCATGAGATCCAGCTGTAAGGCATTTTCTCAATTAGTGAACAAGGGTGGGGGGCTAGCCCATTGTGGGTGGTACCATTCCTGGGCTGGTGGTCCTGTGTTCTATAAGAAAGCAAGCTGAGCAAGCCAAGGGAAGCAAGCCAGTAACATCCCTCCATGGCCTCTGCATCAGCTCCTGCTTCCTGACCTGCTTGAATTCCAATCCTGACTTCCTTTGGTGATGAACAGCAGTGTGGAAGTATGAGGTGAATAAACCCTTTCCTCCCCAATTTGCTTCTTGGTCATGATGTTTTGTGTAGGAATAGAAACCCTGACTAAGACAAACACCAAAGCTAGAAGAAGCAAGAAGCTACCGGAACACTTCGGAAAGGGTACTTTATGTACCAGGAGGTAGAAAGGGGAATAGCCATAGTCTATCCTCTGGGACCTGATAGATGGTTCTCTTTCTACCTAGCCCAGCCTTGTGTCTAAACACTTCAAAGGACCTGGTGGTACGTGGCCATAGTTGTCTACATGCACCTGAGAATCTGTGGTGTTATTTGATCTTTTTATCTGAACTCAAATGTTCCTAGAATAGCTAGCCCAGCGGTGGGAAGTGGGACCCTCTATCTTCAGTGAAAGCCCTTGGCCCCTTCTTTCTCTGAGGTTGAGCTGACCCATATTATTCCAGTAGTAATTGAAAGGTGGCTTCTTCTGTAAAGCTTCAGAATCCCCTATGGTATTCAGAATAGAATCACATGTTCTTTCTCCAGTGTCCTCTCTGTCCCAGTCTTGGGTTTTACCTACACTGAAGTAGCACCAGCAACTTACAGTACTGATGAGATATCATCCATAGCCCCCAGCCTGAGGAATGGCACTAAACCGAGGCCTAAGGGTCCTGGGAAGGAGAGCACACGTACTTAGAAATAAATGCCTCATTATGTCAGGAGGCATTCAGTAATGGGGCCTGCCCAAGGGGGCCAGTAGCTGTCTGGCAGGAAGACCACCTGACACCTAAGCCTTCCCCAATTAGTTCCAGGTACAGTGTTCATCTATGAGTCCCTGGAGACAAATGGCATGTCTTAACATGACCTCTGTGACCCAAGCATGGCAGAAGGCCTCAACAAGAGAGTCCAGGGAAGGAAGGTATGAATTCCTGCTAGTCACTGATCATCCAGAGCTCCCCCACCCCACCCCTGCACCAGTGTCCAGATATGGCTGGGTTAGCACTGGGGCAAGGAAGGACAATATCAGCTTCCTGTATGTCCTTGTTAATAGTTGCCTTGGTCTATCCTTAAATCAATCTGTTGGCTGGGGAGGTCCATAATTATACCTATTACCAAACCACAAAGTGAGGAACCTGCCCAGTATTTCACAACCTAACAACCCTAAGCCAAACCCCACCCTGACTATGCACAAGTGCTTACAGTCAGGGTGGAACCTTGACTGTACACAAGTGCTTACAGCTGTGGGGAACCTTGCCGACACAAGGACCCTAAGTCTGGTTTCATGGGCAGCCAAATCAGGGACCCCCTAGGTAAAAGGAGCCCTGGTCTCTCACTTCTACATCCTCAATTCTAGATACCTGAGAAGGGATATAAACATATGCCACCATAGTCTATTGAGCATCATGTGCTGGGAAGGAAAGTTGTGGGGGCAGTGCCCAGAACCTCTCAAATCTTCTGGGCTGGCGCCCTTTAAAAAAAAAAAAAAACCCTACTGCCTTATTTATATGGTATCTACTTGGAACCTTAGGAATACTGGGGACCTTGCTCAAGATCACCCATATGGAGTACTATTAGGTCTCTTAGGCCACAGCTGCACCAAAAGGTAAAAAAAACACTCTTGGCTCTCAGCTAACTGGAGGCTGAGAATGTTCTGGAGCATTGACTATGATCCATGGGCACTCCTGGGATATAACCCCAGTCATGGTATGTGACATGCCTGGGGTTTCCATGGCTATGAGTCACTGAACTGAACATGCCTAGGGTCTTGCCTGGATGGCTGCCTGAGACCCAGTGCAGATAGTTCCTCCACGGGGAATGCTTCCTCATCTCTGTCTGAATACTGAGGAGGTCTGGTATCTCCCTGAACGTGTAATGCTACATCCCATTTATAGCAGCCACTCCTGTCCTGAGGAGAGCTAACCATTTCAAGCTCAGAAGCTTGTTGCAGATGGATGGAGACCACCTGTGCTCTAAGAGGTCTCTACTGCCCTCTCAGGTAGAATGGGACCAAGGGCAAGCGTCAGAGTCTTTGAGTGCTGGAGCAGATTAAGTCTAATGAGGACAAGAACACACATGTGAACTGCCTCATATGACAATCTGGACAAAAACCCTGCTCAGGGACTTTCCAGGCTTCTCACTCGGTTCAGGGTCCATAGATTCCTCCACCCACGGAGGCCAGGCAGTTCTGCTCCACTTTATCCACATCCTGTCTTTGCCAGGACCCACCCTCCCATCCATAGGACTGAGCCATGCTACTCACTTTTCTCTCCACAGTGCTCTCAGTGGCTCTGTCTGACATAAGGGATGGAAGGCCTAGAGCTGTAGGACAGAGGCACATAAGAACAAACACAAGCTGCAAATTGATCTATCTTGCCAGGAAGTAAAGGGAAGAGAATTTCACTACCCCAAGGACAGTCCCCTGTCGGAGTTTTGTCAGTTAAGACTCAACCTCACCCCAGACACATTCACACAGGATCACATGTCACAGGGACTAGTAAGAACCACATGGTGGCCAGCTGTGTGTGAGTTCTGTCTTATGTTAATCACCAGAAACGTATAACTCTGAGCTATGAGACTGGTGTTGTGGAGTTACAAAGTCTGACCTTTTGGGGAGGATGAGGCTAAGCTAAGTTGCAAGCACTGAAGGTGATACACCCCACAGATGCTACTCTGGTCCTGGAATCCCACCAGATGGATCTTGAATTTGGGGCTGAGGACATTCATATGAAGAAAATAACACTTGGGCTCTAAGGTCCCAGTTGAGCAAATGTAGAGCAGCAGAGCCTAGCTCATCACCTTCTGGGGAAGGCATACACACATAGACACACACACAGACACACACACAGACACACACACACAGACACACACACACACAAACACACACAGACACAGACACATACACACAGACACAGACACACACATACAAACACACACAGACACACACACACATGCACACATGTACACACATGTACACACACACACAGACACACACACACACAGACACACACAGACACACACACACATGCACACATGTACACACATGTACACACACACACACACACAGACACACACACACAGACACACACACAGACACACGCCAAAGCAGGTACTGTATGTACTTATGTGAATATTTAGGGACAAGTGGAAGGAGAAGGCTGTCCCGTACAGTCTTTCAGGTGGGCCCTAGGCATACCCTAACATTGAGGGAAGACAATGGGAGCCACCTTTCAGGACCTATCCCCAAGCATTTATTGAGGTTGTGTAGAAGGCTGGCTGTGTGGGCCTGGATGTGATGTGTGGGCCTGTGATGGCCCATGTAGTCTTCTAATCAAAGGACGGCCAGGGAACCTATGAGAAAGTTATATGCTGATAGGTCTTTTCTTGGATGTCTGATCTGACTTGATCCAGGCACAGAATGTGCTCAAGATCCTGCAAGCACATCATGGATCCTCAAGGCTATTGAGACTTACTAACACCTCAGGGGGTGGGAGGTAAGATATATAGGCCCACAGGATCTCTGACCACATAGCCACAGTGCCATTATGCTCCTTCCCCCACCACAGCCTTCTGGGGCAAAAAGACCCACTGGTCTGGGGAGTTCTACTCTTCGACTCAAGTCTAGCCAGTCTCCTTTTGCAAACCAGTTTTCTGAAGAAGTGGGAGTGTCTGGGAGAGAGGCTATGCACAGAAGGAAACCTTGGCCTGAGTCTACTCATGTCTCCACTTGAGGAGCTTCCAAAGCCTGCCTCCTCTGCTCTGGTCATCTAGACATTCTTAACTCAGCTTTCCGGGTGCACGCTGAGCCCCAGATCTGACTGCAAAGTGCTTTGTGGCCCAGCCTGGCTCTTCTCTGAGCATCCACCCTCCTGCTTGCTGAGCCTGCTGCTATCCCACTGACTCAGCCCGTAGCAAGTACACATAGTGGCCAGATTCTTCAGTTCTAGTTTTCACTGGCAAATGAGTCAGGAGTCTAGGATAACTATCACTCTCTCATACAGGGAAGTCCAAATACTCTAATAACAAACACTCTTAGATTAACAAGAGACCAGGCACACACTTGTAACTCCCACACTCAGGAGGCTGAAGCAGGAGGATCATGAATTTGAGATTACCTGGGGCTATGTAATAAGAAACCAAAATTAGTTAATTAATTAATTAATTAAGAAAAAAATTAAAAATTTTACATAGAAATCTTAAAGTTGCTGGGTAGTGGTGGCACACGCCTTTAATCCTAGCACTTGGTGGGGGAGGGGCAGAGGCAGGAGGATTTCTGAGTTTGAGGCCAGCCTGATTTATAGAGTGAGTTCCAGGACAGCCAGAGATATACAGAGAAACCCTGTCTTGGAAAAAAAAAAAAAGAAAGAAAGAAAGAAAAGAAAAAGGGAAAAAGAAATGTTAACGTTGCAAGCAAATCTATGAGCAAGTGAGGTAAGTGCAGAAAAACAGAGAAAAATGGTTTTCATATATGAAAATCTCTCCTAAGCAATATGAACAATTCAGTAGTAGAAATGCAACCATATGTCAGCCTCCCCACAGCCAAGAATGTAAACTCCAAAGCCTACTATTTGTGCTTCGGCATCTTGGTCACCTCAAGTGGAGCCTGTGTTGCCGATGTAAACTGGAACGAGATTTCTGAAAGGCTTTTAAGTTCCACAGTTTAAGAGGGAAAGCAGTCCTAGCTCCTTCCGAGGAGAGCTCCCTGGAATAGTTAGTTGGATATCCTGAAGGATAGATGTTAGATCAAGTAAAATGAAAGAGAACAGTGACACCAAGCCCCACGTGGCACCAGGAAAATCAGACAAGACTGTAATTATGCCAGTCAAGCACGAGAGGAACAGCCATGAGACAGTCCCGATAAATCTTGAAGCAATAGCCTGAACGCAGCTCATCAGGGCCAGTTCGGAATGAAGAGTTGGAGGAGTGTTGTATTTCCCCTTTTATATTCTTCTGTACTTCCTGACTCTCCTGCATGATCATATAGACCTGTCATTGTAACAAAAGGTAATATTTTTTTTTCTTACAAACCCTGGAAAAAAAGTGACCCAGAAAAACCTGCATGTGAACACTGGCCACTGCTGTACTGAGCAGAAGCGTTCATTATTGTGGATGCCCAGCTCTGCCGGTCTTGGTGGTTCTGGGCATTATTCCTTCCTATGGAGCCACATTATAGGAGAGAGAGACGTCAGGTCTAGACACAGCCAGCTGTCTCTCTGCCATGCCCTCCACTGCTGTGAGCTCCTAGTTAGCTGTTGACCCACCCAGCCTGTTCACTATCCCAAGGCAAGACTTTCTCAGGATCTCCAACATGGCCTCTAGGGGCTTGTCTTCACCTGTTCTGCCACACACACCCTCCAAGATGGTTTTGTTATCTTCATGAGAAAAACATTCAATGTAGTCAAATTGCCAATTAATTGGACTGGTTTCATTAGGCTGTGATAGTGTCTATCAGAGAGGCTGACACAGACATTTATCAGAGGAGCAATCAGGATCAGGGCTGAGGTGGGATGCAAGCATCGCATAAGCTATAGCCTCTCAATTTTGAGCTGAATAAGGCTGTGGACATTTTGATTAGAGGTAATTAAACCTCAAGCAGCAGCAAAGGCTGAGGGTGAACGTTGCAAACTTCCAGCACTGAGGCTCTGGTCATGTGGAGCTGTTGCAAAATACAAGGTAAAAAAGAATGCACTGCTGGATTGACCTTGCTCCAAGAGGTTACCCCAGCAAGACAGAATTCAGCTCACACAGGAGCCTCTCACCAAAGCCTGGTGCCTAATGGATGTGTACAATGTGTCTTCCACTGAGCTGTCCCTGAAGGAGCATGGAACTTATGGCCATTGATGCTGAAAGTCCAGGTAGAATCACCTTATTGTGGGATGCGTTTCAATCCAACATAATTCAAACACCAGGTCAATGCAGATGACAAAAATTTATTGTAAGCAAGCTACTACTTATCAGTTAAGGCTGCAGAACAGGCTCGGGAGATGAACTACAACCCTGAAGGGATGCTGTACAGCATATTTAAAGGATAAAGCTGGAGAGTAGGGGTCAGGGGAAGCAGGGTGGGCTATAGCATTGTCCAATCATATTTTGACATAGGGATTGAGCGAGGGAGTTTCCATCAATGAGGATAGATGTTAGTCTCTTGGGGCCTGGGAACATGAACTTGTTAAACCCTGTCAGCAAGAAAGAGAAGTTATCTTTGAGATGGCTGGACTCAGACATTGTCTCCTTACAAGTTGTCCCTGAAATGTCTGGACTCAGACAACTGTTCAATTATTGGGAAGTCCCTGGCTCCCTTAGGGTCTGGGACTTTGAATTTAGTTTCTCCCTATGATTAAATGGAGTCTGAAAATTAAATGGTAGTACTTAGAATAAGTTTCTTCTGCTTGTTCCCAACAGCCCCTGAGGCTGAGCCTGAGGAGTTGAAGCCTCTCATCATGGCTCAGGTTCTAGGCCTTTCACTGAGGTGAAGAGCAGCTGTGGTTACTCTTACATAGAATAAAGGAAAAGATTTTATTTTACTAAGGGGACCCTGTGCAGATGTTTGGGGCAACTTACCTCAGTCATATGAATACAGCTCTTTATGTTAACACATGGCTTCTTGCATGTGGCCTATGCCTTGGTCCTTGACCCTGGGAATACACTGCCTGGGTGGCACCAGCTCTCTGACTTAGGTGGGCATGGGTCCCGATTGAAGTCACTGTTGGGGACCTGGATCATGACGTCCATCACAGAGAGCCTTCTGAGAGAGCAGTGCATTTCTCAGTCTTTCCTCTGTCCCAGAACTCTACTTACTCTATCCTTTAGGGAGCCTGTTGGGAAGCAACCTGAGCATCCTGTTGACCTGAGTACATCGTGAAGCATAGCCAGATGTTGTCAGTCTAGAAACCCAGAGCTCAGAGGTCCTGTTACCACAGGGAAGGAACTATGATGTGGAGAGACTGAACAGCTTCTGCCCTAGGGAAGGCCTCAGGGCTACAGATGACACAGTCTGCAAAAATGAGCCGCCTTCTTGCTCCAACCTTTCCAGCCTCCTCCCTCTACATTCAGTTTTCACACAATGTGGTCCACAGGACATTATCTTAGACACACTCTCCCCAATCTGTGTTCCCTGCAGAAGCTGCCTTCCTGTGCCCAATTCTCCCTAATAGCACCTGCCCTTTGCCTTAGAACTCTACAGTCCATTTTATGCTCATATCTGTGACTTTTAGAGACACTGGTATTCTTCCATCCAAGTACTAAGCAGGCCTGACTCTGCTTAACCTCTAGGATCAGATGAGATGGCAGTTACTGATGCTGTAAGACAGATTCATAGGGTTTGACATAAGTAGCTCAAGACAGATGTGGTGGCAGGTGGATCCCACCGAGTTTCAGGCCAGTCAGTCTGAGCTACGTAGCAAACTCTAGGCCAGCAAAGGCTACGGAGAAAGACTTGGTTTCAAAAGGGGGTGGGAGAGGGCAATGTGGAATGTGTAACTGGTTATATTTAGAATATATTCTAGGCCTTAGTTTAGATACCAAGACAGGCCTTCAGGCCAATTGGCTAGGGCAATCCTTTTCCACAGACAACTGAACCACGTGAAGGAAGACTGTATCTGCTGTAAACACCCAAGATTACACTAGGTGCCCACCAGAGAGGGACCACACAATCTGCTGAGGATGCAGTGCTTTGTTACCTACAACAGGATCACAGTTTTAGCAATTCCTTCCCTAGGCCACAGGCTTTCCACAGGCTTTCCACAGGCTATGCTATTTTGCCCGGTACTAGTGCCCTGGCTGCCTCCCTGTGCATGGATAGGTGCCTGTTGGCATGGCTACATACCTGTTGGAGGTCATTCCCCAGTCTTTGTTCTTGTCAACCACAAAACAGCTTTAGTACTGTCTGCTAAAGAAAGCAAGATGAGGAGTGGGTCTCAACAGGGAGCTCCCTGGGAAGTCCACCTTGTCCTGAAACCTCCTCAGCTCTCTGTTCCGGGGCTGAGCCATGCCTAGTAACCCTATGGTAACTCTCCATAAACCAAGCAGTTTTCTGGATGTACTTCCTGTTGTCTCATAACTGTGAGTATTTATTTCACTTAGACATATTTAGAGTAAGATCTCTTCTTCCTTAAGAAAGCAGAACTCCTTGGGAGGATTCAGGGCATGCCAGGTGAGACCAGTCACAAAGGTCCAGGCTCTAAATTGAGGTGAAAGTTGGGGACAAAACAAGCCACCCTCAAGCTCCCCAAGGGCCAACTGTACAGATGTTTACCCTAAATGGTATAGAAGTTTACCTCCCTAAATAAATGCATTGTCTGAATCTAGATCCAGCACACCTGCGAGGTGTACACTACAGGCACAGAGTGGGAAGGGAAATAGAAGGTGAGAGGGGCCCTCAGCTGTTCAACCTTCTGTTGTGGGGCAGGAGATAGCAGGACAGTGCCTGAGGCCATGAGGAGACTCACCCCTTGCTGCTTTGCAAGGATATCAGTAGTTGGTGGCCCAGGCCCAAAAGGCCCAGAGGGCTGGGGTAGAAGATACTTCTAACCTGAACTATGATGTAAATAACTCCAGGCAACCAACAAAAGGGTTGTGAATGCCTCCAGCCAGCCGTGACAGGTACTCTGTCTGTGTCAGTCTTGTTTCCTGTGTCTTCACACTCTTAGCCCCAGGAGAAGATGCACAGTCCCTGTAACAGGACAAGTTCATTGGTCCCTGTCTCTTGGGTTTGCCTGCTTGAGCTTGGAGTACCTCAAAGCAACTCCATCTGGATCTGTTCCCACTCAGCCTGGAATTTCTGACCCATAAACTGCCACCATGTGTTTCTTGCCCCCAGACACCCTTGGGTGCCTGTACTTAATCATTTTCTGTGTGAAATGCAGTGAGGAAAGCAGGAAGAAAAGACCTTAAAAGGAACTTTCTTCAAAGGAAGAGAACTTGTGGGCAAGAGTAAAAAGGGGGCTTGCATTTGTTCCTTGACTCAATATCATCTGCCTTAGTTAGAGTTTTACTGCTGTGAACAGACACCATGACCAAGGCAACTCTTATAAGGACAACATTTAATTGGGGAAGAAGGGCGGCTTACAGGTTCAGAAGGTCAGTCCAGTATCATCACAGCAAGAGCATGGTATTATCCAGGCAGGCATAGTATAAGAGGAGCTGAGAGTTCTGCATCTTCATCTGAAGGCCGCTAGGAGAAGACTGTCTTTCAGGCAGCTAGGATGAGGGTCTTAAATCTCACTCCCACAGTAACACTCCTATTCTAACAAGGTCATATCTACTCCAACAGGGCTACGACTTTTAATAGTGCCACTCCCTGGACCAAGTATATACAAACCATATCATTCTTCCTGTGAAGACATTATGATTCACATCCCACTTCCTGGGATCTCAGGGGTTGGGGTTCTCGTTTCAGGGACACTGGAGGAGTTGGTCCAGTGTTGATGAAATGGGCTGTGGACCTGGGACCCTAGAGTTCTTCTGCTAAGTCTTCGGAAGTAAACAGAACTTACGGGTCTCAGAGAGTTCTTGAAACAAAATTCACAAACCCCTTTCCCCAAAATTATACATGCATAACAAGTGCTCTCTGACTACTAAGCTGCCTGCCAGTCACGCGAGGTGCTCCAGTACAGAAGCTTTTGTGAGTCTTCACTCATGCTGTGGTGGGCTTTCTGGTAATGGGGGGCTGCCCCTGAGCTGTCCTGTAAATAACCCCAAACAAACTCTGGTTCACTAAACTAGGCTTGGGTGAAAGTTTCTTTTCTTCAGTCTGTTACTTATCTGGGGTCAACATTAGTTTACACATCCTTGGGAGAAGTCACACTGGACTGGTATGATGTCCATTTCCTGTGTTTGCCTTACTCTGTCAGACCAACAGAGATGTTGTCAGACCACCCTCATCCTATGGTCAGCTCTGTCCAGTACCTGGGACGTGAAGCCTGAATCATAATCTGAGAATAACAGGAGCATCTCACCCATAGACCTGTATTATTTTCAGATTGGGGTTTTCTCCATCTAAGAGCTGATGGGGACACAGAGAGCGAGCAATCCAAACTTCTGTATGGATGAGTGTGGAATTACAGGTATGTAAGTGATTAGGCCTAGTCATTATCTACTGGCTCTCAAATACACTTCTCAGACATCTGGCAACCTTCTGCACTGCTAGATGGGACAGGCTTTCAGAAGTGAGTGCATGGGGCTCACACTCCCTGCCATATATCTTTCCTTAAATAATCTTCTACCCATGAGTGATGGTTTTTATAGGCTTTTATGTATGCACCTGCCAATGCATGTTTGCACTTAGGTCTGAGATGGTTCAACTTCCATACTCTCTACTGCTCACTTACACCTTCCAGATGCCCCTGTTTTACAGCTTACAAAGCTTGATCTTAACTGTGATTAAAACAAGTAACACACACACACAAAATTATGTTGAGGACATGCTTGAAAAACCACTCTGTGAATAGGGTAGGTTTTCCTCTCTTTGATTTCTAAATACAAACTTGTGTGAAATGTTTGCACAAATATGGTTTGATATTGAAAGCTACATCTCTTTCCCATCCATAAAGTAAGACCAATTCAGTCTCCTTGAGTAGCAGAGTTACACACTTCACTTACCGGGGTGATTGACTCTCAGTTAGATTAATGAGTTAAATGCTTCAAGGACCTCAGTGTGTAGAAACTTTCAGGTGTGCTGAGGTAGGGCTCATTACCTCAAATTCATGCCCCTTTAGCTGTTAGCAGCCGCCACTCCAGCACAATGACACTGTAACTCTTCTGTACTCAGGGTAAGGTCTTATGTCGTGACAGTCAGGAAGACACAGCTTGAAATACAAGACACTGTGTTCTGTGAATCAGTGTTGGCTTTTCTGTCAAGGTCTTAGAAGGATCTGTAAAATACCAGACTGTGTTGGTGGAAAGGAAACAGATGCCTGTGGAGAGCTGGCGGCTAACATTTCACAAACAATCAGAAGCAACAATCCAGCCACAAAATAATGAGCTCATAGTGTGTGAAGGAACTAGTCCCTCAAGCTCTATCTCTGTGTGATACCTTCATGGAAGAGGTCAAAACGATAGATTGGTTTACTCCATCTGACTCTGTTACCCAGTGTTTGGTGTTTGTCCCAAAGAAGGCCCTATTTCTTAAACAAGATCCCAGGCTCACAAGGAGACTTGCCTGTGTGCACCCTGGTCCACAGTTCAAGTGGTCTCCCTGTGTGCTGAGTGGCCCCAAACAGGCCAGGATCAGCAGTGCTCAGTTCTGGGCCCTAGGGTCACCTTCTACCCAAAGCCCTCTGTTCTGCCCCCTCTGTCTGCAACTAGCCAAAGCACAACACATCACAGACCTGCTTTCACTTCTGAAGAAGGGAGAGTGATGATTAACAGCAACCATAACCGAGACAACCACAGAAACAGGATAAGGTGTTTCTCTGCACAGCGGACACCATGCAAGAACAGTTCATAACAGGTGCCACATGGTGGCATGCTCTCCCAGGGAAGAACACACACAGTGGGCTTCTTTCTGAAGGATTTAGGAAAGCAAGGGTCCCCTTCCTCTGCCTGAAATAGACCCAACAAGAGATCACCACCACAGGCAGAAGTGGGAAAGTGGAGGGCCATTCATGGAGAGCCCTCATAGCTATGCCTCATTTAGACTGGGGCCCAGTCTTGAAGAACAGAGGACACACTACTATTGGAGCTGTTGAGCTTTCGCTGTTGGAAGTGAGTGGCACAAGATGGGACACCAGCATGGGCAGGTGTGAGTAGCTGAGGCTTGGACGCAGAGATGGACGCCAGGCAGCGTCTCTTCATCTTAGAGATAAGGGCACTGCCCTACCCACCTCTGACAGTTAATGACAAAGTGCTTTGAACAGCTTCAAGCCCACGACTTAATGAGACAGGTGTGGCTGTAGCACAGCCTTGCTCTTTGAAAGTCCTGAGAGTTGATTTTTATCAACTGATGAACTCTTCCCAGGGCCTTAGGTCTGAGTAAGGCAGGATACTAGGTGTGGGATGCAGGACTCAAGATTTTAGACCAAGGACACAGGATGTTGGATACTGGGCAGAGGTAAGTTCTCATATAGACAGCCCAATTGTGTTCAATCTTCGCACACTGAGCAGCCACGTGGGAGAGGATATTTGACTGCTTTAGCCAGAGAGACCCAAGCTCAGGCTATTCTAAAAGATGAGAGTGGGAAACAGGGGGTGGGAACAAGCTGAGAAGAAGCTTGAGTTTGGGGCCAAGGCTGAACCAGAGGCAGGTCCAGAGAGGACATGTCAGGCTGGCTACATGTAAAAGCAGGTGTCTGCTCCACTGGACTGGAGATGAACCCACAGTCTGAGATGGGGCTTTCATACCTGTGGATTTATTGTATGGCAATTTCCTCTTGACTGGAAATGACCATTGCTATCTTGAAGAAGAGAAGCTGCAGTCACCTTCTCTGGATATTCACGATATTATATTAATTTTATATCATGGAATGAGGGAGAAAGTCATGAGGTTCAGGAAACCTTTAGGGAGACCCCCTTAAGCTCCTCCCCTTTCTGATATTATGTAAGAAGCAAAGCCAAGGGTTTGGAATTCTTGGTGGTGCAGCTGCCTGTGTTCATGTGAATAACCCTAAAACACAAATTGATTCACCAAGCTGCACTTGGATGGAACTGTCTTTGGTCTGTATGTGCTCTTTATCTAGGGCGAAAAGATGTTTCTTTATTTCTCCCTAGGAAGCCACACACAGTTTTTGTGCTCTTTGTTGATGTCAAAGTCCTTGGTTTAAAGCTCAGAGAGACCACAGCAGCATGGGGTGGGGGTTAGATTTCAAGGGATGGAGATAGATCTAGACACAGGATCAGTAAATGGAAATTCACTTTCACCCAGGTTGCCTCCTGGGGCTGGGGTGAAAGTGAATTTTTGCCCAGTTTGACAGTTACACTGGGTCTTGTCTTCTTAAGCCAATAATGTACCTTCCTTACTGAGCAGAGGCTCTGGGAGTTGGGAGGGTGGAAAGAATGGCCATTTCTGGAAATTTCCATCAGAGTCTGTCTTCATCAACTAGGAAGCCACACCCTCTACACCTGAACAGGATGAAACAGAGGTTATAAACCAAGCCAACCTCACCTGGTTTGCTCAAAGGTGAGCCTGGACTGTGGTAGGCAATGGAGCACAGTGAAACCTGTCCGTGTGGGAACCTTCCTCATTTATGGCCTCACTGATGGCTATATTTGCAAGCACTCCCCCAAACACAGTTGAGGACCCTGATCATTGAGTCTCCTCCTGGTACCTCATTCCTTCTTCCTCAGTTGCTGATTGTCAGTGGAACCCTGGACGCAGATAAAGGAGGGATGAGGCTAGGTGGGTGACCTGGTGGGTAAGGAGTCCCCATAGTTACATGAGTCCATTCTATCTGTGTCACATCCATGACCATGAGACAGCCTGGTTCAAGGTAAGCCATTTTGCACTTCTCCCACCCCCCAAGTCATGAATCCTCAATATCAACAACTCCAAAGGATTTCAAAAGTTCAAAGTCATCTTAGCTATACAGCGAGTTCAAGGCAAGACAGACAGACAGACAGACAGACAGAAAGAAAGAAGAGAGACAGACAGCTATAAAAGAGAGGTGGAGGAAAGGAGAGGGGGAGCCAGCCAGCCACAAAAGACTACACTCCCAGGCTGCAGTTCTTTGCAGAAAGTATGTGCTAAAGTTAAGTTACTCTAGGAGTTGAATGTTCCAGAGCAGACTATGCCAACACATCTATGAACAGATGACAGGCCACTGGGTAGTGACTCTTGAGTAGTGGGAGAGTTGTAGGGTATATGAACCACATCTCAAGAAAGCTGGGAAAGGAAATTATGCACTTCTTGATCTGTGTGTTACAGAGCTCTCTGGGCAAAGAGGGAACCAAGAAGAGAAGTATCACCAGAACAAGCTGGAGCCCAAGGAAGAAGGGGGAAATGAGATTTCTCCGAAGATAAGCAAGATAAACAAGGGTGGGTGAGCCCCTCTAAGGGGGAAAAGCTGCAGGAGGGAATACTGAGAGGGTTTCCGAGATTGGCTAGCCAGCCAAAGAGGAGCTGGTCAGAGCCATATGGACCAAACCACAGCCCAGCAAGGACCCTGTCCCAGCCAAAGTCAAAGGGAAGGGTGCGGGGCTTGTCCACGTTGTTGGGCAGTGCTGGCCCTTCATTAATGTGGGAAGAAGGGCAGAAGGTCCATTCCAGCAGACCAGGACACAGTTTGGTCCTACCTGCTCTCCCTCTCTTCCAAGAACCTTCCTGTGGCCTTCTATCTCTGCACCCTAATCACTCCCAACCCCCTTACAATGAGTCTGTGCCTAACCCCTCTCCCAGCCAAAGAAATCAAGAACATTCTCTGAGACCTAGGTAACTCTTCCAGGGTTCTGCCAAAGGAGACTCTTAACACCGACCTCTTGAATTTGGGAACTCAAGTAAAAGTTTGGTGAGGGGTGGAGGGTGTCTCCCTCATAAGAAACCTCAAAGAGCTAGAAACCTGGAGTCCAGTGCAGGCAGGCCCTGTCTGCACTCACGGATGCCCTGTTCCAGTCGCTGCTCAGAGCAGGTTACAAACTGCCTGTCTAGTAAAGTCCTAGGTAGGATAAAGGAGACTCTAGGGTCCACTGCGCTATGGTCCGCGGCCGCGGGGGGCGCTGCGAGAACCGCTGTTAAAGCCCCGTCGCGGGCGCGCGCGCTCAAAGGGAGGCCGGCCGCTGCCCGCGCTGGTGTCTCCGGTTGCCGGGCCAAGGCTCGCCGGACTGCCCGGCCCCGGATCCAGGCTCCACGTTCGCTCTCGGCGCGCGGTCCACGTGCCCCGGGCTCGAACCTCGGACGTGCACCTGAGAGTTCGGCCGGAGGGTGGGTCCAGGCCCAACGGAGACATGGGGAAATTTCAGTCCAAGCACGGTGAGGAGCGGGCCGGGGGCGGGAGAGAGGGGGGCGGGTGGGAGCCGCCACTCACTGCCCCTTCCCTCTTCCCTGTGTCCTCCGACCGCGCCGCAGCCGCAGCAGCCTGCAAGAGGAGAGAGAGTCCCGAAGGTGAGCCCGGGCACGGCCAGGGCGCGAGGCGGCCCCGGGGCCGGATGCGCAGAGCTCCAAGCCTGGGGCGCGCCTTGCCTCGCGCCCTCGGGTAGGACACGCCTTGGGTCTCCGGGAGCGCGTGGCCCCGGGGCTCTGGGTACCGGGTGGGCGCAGCGAGGCAGGCTGGGCAGAAGCGCACCCCGCGAGGCTCACGGTCTCCTTCCTTCTCCGTGGGTGCCGTGTTTCCCGCGCGTCTGCGGGCGGGCCGCAGGGGACAGCTTCGTGGTGTCTGCGTACGCGAGTAGTCGCAAAGGAGCGGAAGAGACCGACCGGCGCGCGGGCAGCGGTGTGGAACATCGCGCACGGGACAAGCAGGTAGGCGACGGGAAGGTGGGCGGGGTCGCGCAACCAGGGGCCTCGCAGCACCAGAGTCGTGCTTCTTTACCACCGGGAGATGCAGAAGGCTCATATGGTTGGCCTGGATAGGCTATCCCTTCCCAGCATCTGGCATAGTATCCCAGAGGGGTCTGGGTGGAGATACTGGAACCTCCAAGCCCTAGGCTGGACTGGTGGCTCCACTCTTCAGGCAGGAGGAGCTGGTGAAGGGATTCTAAGACAGAGCTGGGACTCAACTGGGGGCCATGATCTCAGAATTCCAGGCTTGAGTTGGAGGACCTTCTCCATCTGTTGATGGATGTTATAGGGCTGACTGCTTGCACAGTGAAGTTGTCAAGAGGTAAAGGCTACCCTTGCCTCCCATCTTTTAGAGAACTGACTACAGTCCTGCAAGGAGGGTTCCTGGACAGATGGGCAGTGGGAAAACGGTGCCCCCAAACCACAAGTGTTACCCCGTGTGCAGAGTAGATGATCCATGTGCTGTGTTTAAGAGAAAAGGAATGAGATGTGGTGGAGGGTCCCCAGGGATGAGAAGTGGTGGAACTTGGGTTCCACCAGCAAGAGGAAGTAGACATTGGGTTATTGGTGTTAGGGAGAGCAGAGTTTGAAAGGACAAGAACACAACACTTGGTCACCTACCATCTGGCTCACCACTACTGGCTCCCACTGACTGGGAGCTCTGTGAGGTCAGCAAGTGGACTGGCATCAGTGTTCTTTCTGAAAGGACCTTCTGGCATATGAATAGAAACTTCTGTTTGTTGAGGTATTGTGGGTCCAGTGTGGATATTCAGTTATGTGGAGATTACAGTTATGTGCTGTCCATTTCTGGGAGAGGAAGCCAGGCCTGGCATCCAGTGCTGCCCAGGTCCATCTTGCTACCATTTACATTTGCTGAGGAATTCTTGGTGGCCAGTTGATGCCTCAGGACAGCTTGGTTCTCAGATGCGTATTAGCCAGAGATACAAAATTGGGGCTGGTCTCTGGGAACCTGTTCATGCCATGGGAGAGCATTTAGACTGGCCCTACCCCTTAGCTGTCAAGCCTAAGGTCTTTCTCCCTAGCAGTAAGTCTGAGCTCAATCCTTAGAATCCCCACTTGAGAGCACTTCAGAATGGGGCACACCTTAGCTGACAAGGGAGTGGGTGTCACTGGAGTATGAAGCTCAGAGCACCTTTCTGGAGAGTGCAGGTGGAATTATTAAAGTGAAGCTGTGATCTTAGGATCATGAACACTACACTTTTCTGTCATTTTTGTTTTGTTTTAGTTGTGTGGGCTGTGGCTTACGTTGTTTCTTTTTAGCTTTGTCCTTTTATAATAAAGCTTTTCTTTTTTATTTAAAGATTTATTTATCTTATGTATATGAGTACACTGTCAATATCTTCAGATACCCTTGCAGAGGGCATCAGATCCCATTACAGATGGTTGTGAGCCACCATGTGGTTGCTGGGAACTGAACTCAGGACCTCTGGAAGAGCAGACAGTGCTCTTAACCGCTAAGCCATCATCTCTCCAGCCCAATAAAGCTTTTCTAAGGTGGCTAAGAGAAGTTAGTAGGACTGACTCGGCTTAGGTAACTATAAGCAACATTCTATTTCCTGGGTTTTTCTTATCTGGCTGTGGCTCCTGGCCAGGCAAGACCTTGAGCTGAGGCCCTGGTTCAGGTATTCTTGAAGCCACATTGCTACCCTTGTGCCTAGCAGCTTGGACTGCACTAGGTAGCTCTTGCTCATGTCTGGGAGGGACTCTTTCACCATACTCTTTCTTCTGTCTGGAAAGCTCAGTAGGGACAGTTAGTGTTGGGTCTATGTCCTTTCTGAAATCCTTCTTTTCACAGTGTCCAGAATAGTTAGTGTCCTCCCAGGAGCTGTGCCCTGAGGAAGGGCAGCCTTGATTATACTGAATAACACTCCGAACCACCAACTCCCAGTGACTCATGACAGATCACTGGGAGACTTGCTTCTCATCTGCTCTCCCCATTCCCTATAACCAGAAGGATGAAGTTGCTTCCGACTTTGTTACTAAGCTGTGCATCTGTGTACATCTAAAAGTCTCCTGGGTGCTACTTCCTGCCTTGAGTGGCCACCATTGCTATTCCCAGAAGCTCTGCTGTGTGTTAGCACCTGTGTGGCTCCTTGCCTGGGGGGATATAAAGGGGGTGGGGCATGGCTCTGTTAACAATAACTAAGTGTTGGTTTGGAGAGAATGTGACTTCAGTACTGTGGTCACAGGCTTTGAGATTGTACTGATGGGGCTGTATTTCAAACAGCAGTTGGTGAAGGCTTTTCTCAAAGTGGCTGAGTCCACAAGATAGTCTCCTTCTGTGTGTCCCTTCTTCCACAAGACTGTCTTTAATTTCTTCAGCTCCCCAACCCCCGAGGCTGGCAGGAAATTGCTAAGAAGACAAGAGTCACTGTTATTTTTGTTGTTGCTGTGAATTAAACACAGATTTCCATTGAGCCTGAGGAAGGAACATTCTGCTCATTCTAGTGGTGGGGTTTTAACTTGGACTTTGAGGTATCTTTCTGTATGTAAGTTGAGGAGGCCACTGAGAACCATGTCCACGGCTGACTGCGGACATTCTACAGCTGTCCATATTTGCAAGAGGAAAGGACATGGCTGCTTAGCCTGTTGACGGCTTGTGTGGCTGTCTGGAGCAAACTGGAACTTCACAGTGCTACTCCCCAGCTCCAACCACATCTCCATAGCCACTCTGTGTGTGCTGACATATGTTATACCTTTCACAAGGAGATAGATAACCTTGTAAGATATGGAGGTGATCAACGTGAGACCTTGTGGTACCTTCAGGGCTGAATCCACTGTGCAGACCTTGGCTTCTAGCAAAACCCATCAGTCCTCATCATCATCTTGTCTATAGGTTCCACAGGATTGGAAATCTTTCCCGTTCATGCTTTGATTTTTTCTGACTGGCTAGAATTCTGTTGAGTTGGCTTTCAAGCCTCAGCCCCTTAACTCTGATGCTCCTGTTCAGGTAGGGTCATTTATGTGACCTGAGCCAGCAGCCACCTCACCCGCAAATTTATATGCTTCTGTTAAGGAAGCAGAGATGTTAGCCTTTGAGACACTCCTCATGTTTCTGTCATTGCCTGAATACCTCCTTATCCTAGATGACACAGAAACATAGCACCTGGGCCAAAAGATATCTGCAGGGGATGTATGGAGCTCCAGTGAGGTTGATGGGGGCATCATGGTTCCTCCTCAGCTGCTAAGCTTTACAGCCCACAAGAAGAAGCAGTAATTCCCTGGGAGTGCCTACAGAAAGTCTGGAGTGGAGGCCCTGAAGGCATCTGGGTAGAAGAGGGATAGCTTGGGTGTCAGGGACAACCAACACAGCACATTCTCATTGCCCCCCCCCCCCATTATCTCTACGCCTTCCATGTTTGGCTTTTGGGACCCAGTCTGAGTCTTGAGACGTTGGCACAGAAGTGCAAAGGGATCCACAGGCTCACTTTGATTCAGGAACATCAAGGACAAGCCTGGGGGACTGGCAACATCAAGGAGCACGGAGGATTCCCATGGTCAAGTGGTCAGGTGGCACCGAATACCTGCTCCTTCTATGCTTCAGAATTTGCAGGTATCTCACTGAATCCCACAAATGGGTGATAAGCTGAGTGGTTCTTTCCCAAGGGGATTTGAATTAGCAGAGGCCTCGGGAATCACCTTGCTGATTTGGAGGAAATGGCCTCTAGGCGAGGTGAAGCAAAACTGGCCTGAGGACTGAACCTGAGGGAGCTGGTAACAATGTTTTTAGGCACGTGGCTGAAGGTTACCTCCCAGGATATGGATAGGACTAAATAGAGGAGGGAAAAGAGGCACAGGCCATGGGGCTATCTCTGTGTTGGAGTCATCTCAGAGGCAAAGTCCTCAAGGACTAGCCAAGTGCCATGCAGTCAGTGTCTGACCCACTGAGACTGCTCTGATATACTCTGCCACTGAGAGACAGTGTATGGTTGGGCTCTGCCTTTGCTCATTGCCTGGTTCTCTGGTGTCTTATGACAGGAGCTCTGGGACACTGACCATATGAGGCCACGGTTAGGGTTGTGGCCACAGAGACTGGAGGAGCAGATTCCTGGTGTCTATAATAAAGTTGGCTGGCACTGCCTCTCTCTATAAAGGTCATTGGTCACTGGAGTAGTGTTCTCCTGGAATTCAAGTTCTTTGAGAGGCTCCCAGGAAGATCTGAAAGTGCTCTCTGGTAGGCACAGAGGGAGTGGATATGTGAAGATACGCTTATTACACACCTCTGCATCTGAAAAGCCCCATATAAAGGTCAAGGCTCTCAGAATGTGGGACATTTTGCCTGAGGGCGCCACCTGGATTTGGGGGCCAGAAGGGGAGTTCACAGTCAGCTATACCAGGTAACTTGTCTTTATCTAGATTTCCACAACAGTTTCAAGACACAGCCACTCATTTTGCTGCTGAAGGAGCTAAAATCTTGGCTTTCTAGACGTATTAGTAAAAGTGGAAAAGTAGCTTCACCCTGCCCTGTCAGCAGATTGGCCACTGTGGCAAATGGTGCCACCTCTCTATAGAACTCAGGTTACATCCTACAATTTTGCTTGTAGCTGAGTAATTTATATATGAACATTTTGTGCTTTATATGTGTGTGTGTGTGTGTGTGTGTGTGTGTGTGTGTGTGTGTATATCATGCATGCACATGTACGTGGAGGCCAGAGGTCAACCTTTGTCATTGTTCTTCAGGAGCTACCCACCTTGGGTTTTTTTGGTTTTTTTTTTGAGACAGTCCAAGAGTTAGCCTGTGATGACCACTTTTGACCAGAAGTCCTGTTCAACCTGGAGCCCTGGTGAGGAGGGAGGGGTCTGACATGAGTTTGGGGGCAAGGCTAGCAGGAAGCCAGCCAATGGCATGGCTAGGAACCGCGGTTTCAGCCATACGCAGGAGAATGGCCTAGTCTCATCAGCGTTCTGTTCTAGCACTGAGGGCCAGCTTTATGTGCAAGAGCAGGCTGCCCAATTTCCCATAAACTATAGCTTGTCCAGAGCTAGATAATGCAGGTGACATATCCAGACCCAGTCCTCTCCCAGCATTAGGGACGGGCATACGTGCTCTGTAGTCTGGGGACAGGGGTTGGTGGTTTCTATTTCTTGGTAAGCAAGAAGCAATTAAGAGCACTGACTGTTCTTCCAGAGGTCCTGAGTTCAATTCCTAGCAACCACATGGTGCCTCACCACCATCTGTAATGACCTCTTCTAGACACAGGAGTACATGCAGATAGAGCACTCATATACATAAAATAAAGGGCTGGAGAGATGGCTCAGCTGTTAAAGGCTAGGCTCACAACCAAAAATACATAAAATAAATACATAAATAAATCTTTGAAAGAAAGAAAGAAAAAGAAAGAAGAAAGAGAGGACAGAGCTGTGTCTTCAGTCTCAAGCCTCAGTTGTGAGGTTAGGGGTCGGGGGTACCCACTGGTCATCTGCACAGAGGTTGTTGAAGTCCTGGTCAGAGCTAACACTGGGAGCCCCATGCCAGGTCCAGTGAAAACATGACTCTTTTTTGCCCTATGATCAGGAGGCAGCAAACTGGCCCTAGCAACGGTGCCACAGCTTAGCCGTGTGTCCAGGTCTTGAGGCCTGCTCCACATGTCTCTGAAGCTCAGCTTAGTTTGTTTCCTGTGGCCTTGAGACCACATATTTCTCATAGTTCTACCAGACATGAGAGGACAGATGTGAGGGTCTAGAATGGGGTGTAGGAGCTTGGCAGAGGCTGTCCACTGTATTTCATCCTGTCCAGGACCAGGGAGTCAGTACCAACACACAGTAGAACCACCCACATGTGATTTGGAAACACAGTGGCCAGCCTTGTGCTTGGGAAAGCTAAGCCTTGTGGACATAGACCACTTCTCTGTACAGGTGAGAGGAGTTCCCAGAAGGTTGCCTGTGTCAGAACGTCTCTGGGTTATGAGGACATGCTTGTGTCACCCCAGGAGACTATGGAGACAGTGACACACAGCAGCTCATGATGATGTCTCTAACTAGTTGGTGGTGAAGCCCTACAGAGCTTTGTGGCTCTGAGGATCACAGGAAAGAGTTGTTCATGAGGGAGCTCCCCTTGTATAACCCCTGGATATATGCTGTGCTACTGAGAGTGAGGTTAGCATCACATGGTAATGTCTGTTCATTGAGCTGTTGTGGGTGCTCTGTGGGCTGCTCTTACTGTGGACAACACTGAATGGTACAGCCTCCCCTTCCCTCCCCCCCAATGCCATCGAGTTCATCTATACAAAAGCTCTGCTCTGAGATCAGAGCAGAACCTTCGACCAGTAACAAGAGTAAGTAAGGCCTGAGACTCTGACAAACAGGAAAACAGCTCAGTACAGTTGTGCCTGGAGGTTCAGATGGGTGTGTTATTTACTGTGTCTGCCTCCCTTTTATAGCTTCTTGGTAGACTTTTTTTCTTACAAGAGGGAGGGATCTGAACCCAAGAGATCCCTATCCTTCCCACCCAAGTTCTTCTGAGAAATCAGTTCTGTGTCTTGTGAGTTTTGTGTCAACTTTACCCACTGGCTGAAGGATTCCCTAGAATGGCGCAGAGGACAAGCCTGTCTCGGGTAACCAGAATCTGTCCTGGTTCATGTGAGAAACTGAAATACTACTAGTGTGAAAGAATGGGATCCTCCCGCTACATGGAGTCACCTGTTCCCAGTGCGGCACTGTTATGTGCTTGCGCTGTCAGGTATTTGGTAGGCATGCTGACAAGCAGAGCCAGGTGGGGCCCAGGTGGCCAATAGCTTCAGGAAGAACTTGGGGTCTGGGGTGGCTACAGGGTCACTGGAACATGTGGCTCAAGTTAGGCTCCTCATACTTGAGGTGGCATATGGAAAGGTTATTCACACAGCCCCCACACCCTTCCCAGCCCTTTGCTTGATTGGCTTTCTGTGGTTATCCTTGTGCTGTCAAAACATGAATGCTCTCTGCCAACTGTGACCCAGCATGGGTCAGAGCAAGTGGTTCCTCTTGGGCCACCCAGTAGTGATTGGGGCGGGGGGTGGGGAACGGTAATCCTCAGGCTCTATTCTGTTTTATTAACTGAGATTGGTGCCAGGTAACATCGAAGCCTGGCCTGGAATGTGGACTGGCTACTCTCAAGGAGGACGACACTGCCCTGGGCTATGAGAGTTGAGAGTGATTATCCCATGTGCTGGCTACCTCACCAGGAACAGCTATGGACTATTGGCCTTGTGCTACACAGAGTTGTCTGGTCCCAGTAGGGCACTATTTATGTGCTTGATCTCTCATGTAGTTGGTAGACATGGTTAGATGCTCGGACCATCCTGGGCAAAGCACAGCACTGGTTTGGGCATGACTGGTTTGCTGGAGCTGCTACTTACAGATAAGCCTGTTAGTGATCAAGAACCCTCACTGCCTGCTAACCTGCCTCACAGCAAGCTGCACCTACTGCTGGGCTGATGTTTGCTGTAATCAGCTTTCATCTGGATGGGAGATTTGGCAGCATCCGCCTGGCAACACTGAACAAATTGGGTCTGTTCGATCCTGTTTGCCACGCACAGCTGGAATGGACTGACGGCAACGAAGCCTGGCAGCCAGAAGGGAGGATTTATTTTACTTTTGTTCTTCAGAATCTTCTCAGTTAGCCCTGGTGAGTCTTGAGCCCTGAAATCAGAGAAACTAAAGAAGCATGTAATATTTTAATACAGAAATTCAGATGGAGATTATTTTAACATACCATTAGGCATCCTGGTTGATCGGTATTTAGAGCTCTGTAACGGATGTTCTGTGTGCTAGGAATCGCAGTCCTTCCTGTCTTCTTTGTCTCCAGAATCATAAGTGCTGCTTGCCCGTGTGTAGGGGGTGGCAGGGCCCTCCTGGCTTCTCTTATGCCTGTGATGCGTAGGCCCAGAGTTGATATATTTCTTCACTGAAGGGATATGATTTACTTGTATCTCCTTGAAGTGAAAGCCTGACCTCGGCTCGGCTCTGAGGAAGAACCTGCTCAGAAACGCATGAAACAGTCAACCTGGTAAATAGTACCTCTTTCTTCCTGCCCCAAGGACCTGGCATGCAGCCCCTAACTACAGACACCTCCAGTGTTCTTACAGGGAGACTGAGAGTACAGGTGGGCTGGCTAGTCCCTTCTGCTCACACTGCTCAGTGGGCTCTTACAGGTTTCCTTAGCCTTCCTCCTCTGTGCTCTTGGTAGGGAAGTCCTGGCTGCTCACCCAAAACTGTTGTCTTCACATCTTGTTCAATGTCCCCTGTCCACTTAGCCCTCCTTTCCCATGGCTCACTGGGTGTCTTAGCTGGACTGGCATTTGGTCTCTGAAGCTACATCCAACCCTGGCCCTTGCCCTTCCGGGGGTGCTCAGAATCCCCTACATATCTCACCCAGTTCAGGGTGTCTGGCCCACAGGTCTCCCAGATGAGTGGAGTGTCTCTGAACTTGGCCTGTTCTTATCGTTCCCCGTATAGATGTCCCTGCTGCTCTCTCTGGTTGCCTGCAACCCCCTCTTGCTGGCAAGGTTAGCCCTTGGACTCCTATAGTGACTTATTAGGTGAAGAGCCTAGGCTAGGCTGAAGCCACCTTCCGCTTCCATCAACTTAAGGTGAGCCTCACCTATGCTGGGAGTCCTGGAGCCTATTTTCCTAGGGTTTGGGAGAGCCAGCTTTAATCTGAAGATGACACTGTGTTCTGAGAAAGATGAGTAGAGGAAAGAGAACTGCACTGGGCTTGGATCCCTTGGAAAGCTGTGGGGGTGGGGCAGCGGGTGGGGGAGGGGCATCCACATGCTTAAGAGTAGTGTTACAGGAAGCAGTGGGTTCCAGAAGGCCACAAGGGTCACTGGCAGGTGAGCAGTGGGAGGAGAGATTGGTGAACCCTGGTGAGCCCTAGTGGAGTGTGGAGTCTAAAATGATGGGGTGAGGCCACAGAGGTAGACATGGCTCAACATGAGGCCTAGGAAGAAGGTACTGGAATGCATCACTAACAGAGTACTAGCTGTAGTGGGCACCATCTAGCAGCCCAACCTGTGTAGACTGAATGGAAATGATGGTAAGAAAGTATTGGGGATAAAAGCAGAGTACCCCAAGAAGCCACATCCAGGTGCATCTGAAGAGAAAAGATAAAAGGTCAAAGGTCTAAGAGGTCTTAGGAATAAGGTGAGAAGGAGACTGCGCAGCCAGATACAGACCCCATGTGCCTGAGCTTCTCCTGCAGGGTTACTTATGGACTCTCAGATCCTGCCCCAAGACCCTTTTTGAAAGGAGGCGACTAAGGCACAACAGATTTGGCAGTTTACTGAGTCATGCTGTGTTGAGTCCTGGGGCCTGGACTCTAATCTTTATAACCTCCTGACCCCCCACTCACCCCCTAGCTGCTTGCTATTCTGCCCCAAGGTTGCCTGCCTGCTCACTATCTCACCTAGACTGAAGGAGGAGCCAGGCAAGGGTTCCTGGATAGTTCAGAGGGTGAACTAGAGGATGGTCAAGGGACTGCCCTGGTGTGGATTCAGACAAAAGGCAGCATTGACAAAGGTTGGTTGTCCAGACATCACAGTGCAAGGCCCCTAGGCAGGAGCAAACAGCACAAATTCTAGAGGAGGGGAAATATACACAGAGAACTAACAGTGACCTGCACCTACCTCCTAGGAGCTACAGTTAACAAAGACATGTATGCCAACCTTTCTGTGGCTCTAGAAGGCTACTTACTGTCTGGGACAGGCATTACAGTGGAAGGATACAGGAAGCCCTTGAGGAGGGTCATTATCTGTCTTGCCACCACCCCCACCCCTTCCTCCCCCCGTTGCTAACCTTATGGGGATTCTAGGACCCACTCTGTGGCTGTGGAACAGGGAGGTGGGATAACTTTATCTTTACATGAGACTTGTAATGATTTGGACTTTCTTGAAAACACAGCTAGTGTTAGCTCTGGGAAAATAGCCTATTGGCATTTTATCCTTGGTCCTCCTGGCTGTGTTTTGAGCAGTAGCCAGCTCTGGTGGGGTCGGTTGTGACTGGGCATGTTTGGAATGAGGAACCAACGGCATCTGATGACCTTAGGAGGCACGCCCTCTGTGGGGAGACCACTGAAGTGGTGGCACTAGGGACCCCATCCCTTCCAGGCATGGCAAGGCAGCAGGAGCTGGCCACTGGCTTTGCTTTGTATGTCTGCATCCTGTCAGAAAGGGCATTAATTCATCCGTGGGAGGGGAAGCTTCCCAAAAGGTTCTTTGAACTTGGACTTGGGGTTCCTTTTGTTTGTGATGCACAAAGTATGGGGCTGAGGTTAGCATGGAATAGAATGAACGGGAGTCTGTGTTTGTGTGGAAGAGCTCCTTGGGAAGCAGTGAGGGGATCACTGGGTACCACATCTGCCCATGGTGCAGAGGACCAGAGCCTTGGTGGATGAAATAACCAGGTCAGAGCTCTCACCAACCCCTGGCCAGTCCTGGCAGCCAGAATGTCCTTGGCCTATTAGCCAGTCCCTTGGAGCTGTTCTAGTAGCTATTACATCCTAGGAACCCTTGCTATGTCCAGGCTTCCTTCTGTGTCTGGATGACCCTGGGCTTACTTCCCTGCAGCTGTGCAACCTTCAGTTGCCCGGAGCTGATATCATTTCTGAAACAGTATTATTTGTTAAGATCTGCAATGCAAGTTTGTCACCGGGACCCTACTACACTTCCTTACAGTGTGTTTGAAGGATATAGGTTTGGTTTTTTTTCCTTTTCCCTTTAAGGAGCTCATGCAGCTGCTGCCAGACAGGGTAGCTATGAGGCCCTCTTTGATCTTCACAGCCCAGCCAGGCAGCAGAGCCAGTGAGGGTATGTTTCCACAGAGCTCTACGGAGAGCACTTAACAAAAAAATGAACACCATTTATTGCTTTTTCTGAGTTGTGAGCTCCCCAGGAGCCTGGCGCCTGTTTTTAGCCTGCTTATCTCTGGTAAGAACACCACATCACACAGTACCTTCTAAAGTAAAACAAAAACAGTAACTTAGGGTTCAGTCGTGTTCTCTTCCAGCTTTGGAATTAATCTGCCTTTGAAATAGGAAACATAAAGCTTTAATAGGAATGAAAGGAAACAAAGATGGCCAGTGGGTTTCCTGAGTAAGAGTCGAGATGGAAGAAATTGTGTGGGGTCTGTATTGAAATCAGTAGAGTCCACCTTCATCCAAGCAAGAGGGATCTGAGTCTGGGAGAGCTGAGTTTTGGGTTCCATTTTGTTATTTTGCAACCTCTGTGGCCTGTGAACTGTGAATAGTCACCATCAGGGAAGGTTGGTCAGCCTTGATCATCGTTTTCTGTGAGAGACAATCATGGTGTCAGGCATGACTGGCTAAAGATCAGGGTGTAGACCAGTTGCAAAGTGATTGGAACACAGAGGACTAAAGCAAAGCAATTTCAGTGTGCCAAGAGTGAGAACATGGGAAGTATTCAGCATGGCTCATGATTATTGTCTCTGGACAAACACAAGTATGTATGTGTGCACAAGTATGTGTGCTAGTATGTACATGAATGTGTGCATATGTGTGTGTTCCTGTGTGTAATGTATTTGTGTGTGCACACATGTGCATGTATATACATGTGTGTGTACATGTGTGCTTGCATGTGTGTGCATGTGTGCATGTTCACCTGTGTGTGTCTGTGTGTACGTCCGTGTGTCTGTGCGCACATGTGTGCACATGTGCACATTTGTGTGTGTGCATGTGTGTATGTGCACACATACATGTGTGTTTGCATATACAGTGAGTGCAGACATTCTTATGTAATCTTCACACTCACACAGAGACTTATGGTGTATGCTGGAAGCGGTTTGTTTCATGGTCGGTCCTCTGTGGATGTCTTTATTGGAGATGATTCTTGGAAGGATGTGCAATCTTCTTTCTTTGCTGAGGTATGGGCTAGTTGTACTCAAGCTTCCCACTTGTCTGGGTTAGTGTGGATGACACAAGTCACACCAATCCTTTTCTCTGAGTGAGGGATAAGGAATCTTGGCTGCCAGACTTTAAAAGGAGGCTGCTGACCCTTTGCGGCCTATAACCTTCCTGGCAGCATCTCTTGCTGCAAAAGTTTCTCCAGCAAGTGGCCAAAGCTCATTCCTGTAATGCACCCATCCAGGGACTCATCCACCCTCTCCCATCTGGTACTCTCTGTGAACTGGGCTCCTTTGGTGTCCACTTCCTTGTGGCCAATAGATGGTCAGCTCCCCACGGTACATGTGTCCGATCAGTTCCTACACAAACTGGAGATTAGTGTAGTTTTGGATGAATAGGTGTTGGGAATGTGGTCCATGTTATAGCTTCTATTATTAATCAAATGATAGAAACAATGGGAGACTGTGGTAGGAACAGGTGATGGAAATATTTGTATTTTCTGACCTGGACAGAAAATGGAGGAGGGCAGACACTGGTGTGAAGGAGTGTATGTTTTAGGAAACCCTGTTACTCCCAGCTACCCACCCTTTATAAATTTCATTTTATAAATTTCATCAGGGGTTCATTTATACAACCCCTCATGAAAATGGTCCTAACCTCCTCTCCCTCCATTTAAAACAAAATGAATGTTTGTGTAGAGTAAAAACGCGCTGCAAATCTTAGAAGAAAGCAAGACACTTGTTGTGTTCCCTTCCTGTGGAGGCTCTGGATTCATGATCCTTAAACATCTCGATTTAGATTCTCAGGCACTCAGGACTTTCGTGGTTCTCAACCCCTGCAGGGGACCCGCCAGGCACCACAGGAACTGCTGGGCCCCTACTGCACATGTGTCGGAATTATTAAGCCCATAAAACTAGATTGTCACATCTGAAACTGTTTAGCTGCTGAAACTGAGTCGAGACTTCAAAGCTGGCCAAGCGTTTCCAGACAGAGAGTGGGCCGGCACCTGGAAGTAAAATTCCAGCCCCTGGCTGCAAGCAGAGTGGCCTCCTCACCTTTTCCTAAGAAAACATTGTTCCTCAGAGCCTGGGGCTAGATACCACACCTGGAAGCCTGTGTGAGGCTGGTTCCCTGCTCCAAAGCTGTCTGCAGCCCCCTTTCTTCCATTCCCTGCTTTTTGCTAGTCCTTACTCCACCTGTTATCTTCCCCAGCAGAAGAGGCTGTGGCCTTGCTGTCTCTACCCTGCAGCCTTTTCTCTCATTTCTCTTATGACCCTGCCTGCTCCAGTATTGTGACAGTCCTGACTTCAGTCACCTCCTTCAGGGCATCATAGCTGTTTGTGGCTCTCCAAGAATAGTCTGTCTCACGGGAGATGCCCTAAACTTGAGGTGTGTGAGGGATGCCCACCTTAACTCCACACCCAGCAAATCAACAGCCTTCAAGCAGGAGCCCAAGTGTTCTCCTGGCTCCCTGGGCTCTCCTGCATGGCCCTCAGGAAACTGCAACCTACAGTTTGCAACCTCTGTATGTCTCTACCTCTGTCTGACTCTACAAACATGGCATGAATCTCTTATAGGTCCTGTAGCTCTATCTTCCCACCAGCAGGCTATTCTTAGCTTGGGCTCCCACCCAGCTAAGTCTTATAGAGTGGCCAGGACTGACACTGCATGCCCCAAAGCTCATCCTGGTGGCCTCTGTGATGTGTTTCCGGAGAGTTCTGCATCTAAGTAGAAACAACTAAGAAGTTAATGTGGGTGATTTTTCTGATGGTCAGGAGCTAATGTTGGAGTGTCTGGTACTTGGCAACCATGTGTTCTAGACCACACACCCTCCCCGTGGGCCCTGCGGTGCCAGCTGTCCTGTTGGGCACAGTTCTGGACAGTGGCTTCAGTCTGTTTGCTCTAGCTCACTTCCTGTCTCCTCTACCCTCAAGTACCCACTTAAGGCCTAATCCCCACTTCTTTCTCTCCCCACCCCTGCCTGGTTCTGACTCTGTATTTCTTTATGGGAAATCTATCTCTTAGTGTATCCCTCCCCACAACCTCACCCCATCTCTGAGACACTTGAGAGAATCTCACCCTTCATCAAGGTCTGTGTTTGAGGATGTACAGCCTTGACCTTAAAATTGACAGGTGGAGCCAGAGTTTCCACAAACCTAGAGGTTTCGTCGAAGGTCACAGAGAATAGGATTTTATGGGAGCTGCCATGGCCTGTCCTTCCACCTGAAGCCTGACTTGATACTCTACCTGAGACTGGATTTTCCTTACAGAAATCCTTGGACCTGGCTTCAGGAAGGACACAGATTGTTCTCTGGACAGGAGCAAAGCCTCCTTGTATGAGAGGCACAGGTGGAGACAGTGGTCTTGTGTTTCTGAGTCCAGGGAAACTTCAGGCAGTGAACAACTGGCACATGGTTGTCCTGAGGCCCATCTGTCCTGTGCTTGTTCTGTTCCTTGTTTTTTATTGCTAAGGTGGCTGGGCATTTGGAAGATGCTGAGGTGAGGTCTCCCAGGGCCTGAAGGTCTAGTAGGTGATATGATTCAGGAACATGACCCTCTTTCAAAGGTGCGTGTAGATGCCACCATCCTTGATTTTACTGTTTGCTGACAGTAGGACTTATTATTCTTATTTAGGAAACTAGGACTCAGGGTTTGTGGGAAACCTCCCTACTCGCTACTGCCACCTAGTGGCAATTACGGAGAATGTTTGAGGATTGTGACCGGGGTTGTCCTGGGTCCTGTCACCTCCTCAACACCTTGTGGGGTGACTGAACAGGGAAAGAAGTGTGAAGAACTGAGGACACCTCATTTTGGCTGTGGATAAATGGGTATTTCTAGTATGGGGACTATCCATGTATGTAGCAGCAGGGCAAGGAGGCCCTTAGGCCAGCACAGATTAGTCCCAGACATACCTTAGATGCTACCACCTTACTTATGGGTTACACTGTGGCGTGAGCCCCTCAC
The DNA here is from genome assembly GCA_030674055.1 of Rhabdomys pumilio. Classification (NCBI taxonomy): domain Eukaryota; kingdom Metazoa; phylum Chordata; class Mammalia; order Rodentia; family Muridae; genus Rhabdomys; species Rhabdomys pumilio. Next base: position 72,356,883 of record JANHMN010000014.1, on the reverse strand, counting down.
AATCATGGCACTGGTCCGCAATGACTAGGAGAACACCCATCAGAGACTGGAAAGTGATGTTGCAAAGGCAGCAAGCAGCTTGGGGTAGGATGTGTGACCTATGGGTCAGGCACTGAGGACATGTGCAGAATGCTAAGCTGGAGCATCATCAAGCAGCTGACCTTGACAGGACATCTGGAGTGAATAGGCACAAAAGTATAAAGAGGAAGGAAAGCTTGATCAGAGAGGAGTGACTTCTGAGGCCAGAGCAAGAAGGCTCTGATAGAGGATGCGGTTGCAGTTCTTTAAGAGGAGCTGGGGTGAATGGGGAGGTGGAACCCTCAGGAGAATCTGCTAGGTCCTGAGGTCACCAGACCCTGTCACACAAGGGTGTGTAATGTCTGCCTTTGACAGCCTTGCCTGGTAGCCTAAGTCACGGGGACTTGGCTGCACCGGGGAAGGGGCTGCATGTCTGGCCAGCAGCCCTGCACAGGCTTTATATGATGTAATTAGAGCTCTTGGCTCTTCTACTAACTAAAGCAGTGCAGATTAAAGGCATTTCTATGTAAGCAGGACAGATTTGACTTAAATCACCAGGCAGAGGCCAGAATTGCCCCCACACACACACACTCACTTTTTCCTTTGATCCAGAGCCTCTCCAGCCACCCCTCGGCTAGTGCTTAGAATCATCCACGTCCTGGGTTCTGGTGTGTGCTGAAAGAATCTGCTACAGTGGCCCTGCCCGCAGATGGTGTGGCTTTGGTCAATTATAGCAGCCCTGGACTATTATTGTAGCCTTGGGAATGTCCCAGAAGACCAGCCGAGAGTTTGTGTAGGATCTTTTTGTTTTATTTTATTTTTCTTCTTTCTTGGCGTGCTGGGCTTGCACCTAGAGGAGTGTATCCTGAGCATGCTCTTTCACTACGCCCAACTCCCAGCTCCCTTTTTGAATTGAATATTCTTGCTACCCTGTCTAACAGTGCATTTAAAGTCTATAACCCATGCAAGGCTCCAAAACTCAAGATTGTGTTTTAAAATAAGAAATGGGTCGGGCAGCGGTGGCGCACGCCTTTGATCCCAGCACTTGGAAGGCAGAGGCAGGTGGATTTCTGAGTTTGAGGCTAGCCTGGTCTACAGAGTGAGTTCCAGGACAGCCAGGGCTACATAGAGAAATCCTGTCTCGAAAAACCAGAAAGAAAGAAAGAAAGAAAGAAAGAAAGAAAGAAAGAAAGAAAGA
>JANHMN010000014.1:72247757-72350525 GCA_030674055.1 Rhabdomys pumilio | reverse complement strand
CCCTAAGCCAGGCCTGCAGGGGGAGCACCACCCCTAAGCCAGGCCTGCAGGGGCAGTATTACCCCTAAGCCAGGCCTGTGGGGGCAGCACCATCCCTAAGCCAGGCCAGCAGGGGGAGCACCACCCCTAAGCCAGACCTGCAGGGGCAGCCCCACCCCTAAGCGAGGCCTGTGGGGGCAGCACCATCCCTAAGCCAGATCTGCAGGGGCAGCCCCACCCCGAAGCCAGGCCAGCAGGGGGAGCACCACCCCTAAGCCAGACCTGCAGGGGCAGTATTACCCCTAAGCCAGGCCTGCCGGGGCAGGCCACACCCTCAGCCACCTAATTTATGCTTCACACTTGCTTTCCCAAAGGCTTATCTTATCTTCCCAAAGGCTTCACACTTATCTCCCCACCATTGATCCCTGTGTATCAACATTGTTCACGGTCTCCAACTACTTCCAGCCAAAAATTTGTTTCCACAATGTCCCAAGCAGAAGCTGGTACCTGGAAGGGGATGAAACTGTTTGCTTAGTGAGCGGATGGATGAGCAAGGAAAGTAATTCATTAACAAAGGGCATAGTGGTGTAGGCCTCCAATCTAAGCACTAGGGAAGCAACCGGGTTCAAAGTTCAAGGCCAGCTTAACTTGTTTTTTAACTGTTCATATCAGCACGGATAGCCTCCTTCTGCACTTTATCCTGTACATTGATAAAATCTGACCTTCACCTCCGTTACATGTGCTCTGCAAGTCAAATCATTTTTCTTTGTATCCAAAATTAATTTGTTTTAAACCATAAACTCCACACATACTGTGCTTCTAAGGAAGCCTAAACTATCAGTGTACAAGAGGCAATGTCTATATGATGATGTATGATGTGGAATAAACCCTATGCCTTGACACTGCGAGGAGGGGGGGAGTTCAAGGTCAGCACTGGTTATAGCAAACAACAAAGAATGAGTTGTGTGGATGTCCAGATTTGTAAAATGAAGAGGCAGAAGAAAGGCATTGAGTGGATAAGCAGGTGGGTCAGGGATTCGTGAATGAACTGCAAAAGAAAATGAATGAGAGGAATGAATGAATGAACATAATGCCTTTCTTTCAGACCGGGAGCCCATCCGTGGCAGAACAGAGAGTGAGCTCACAGATGACCCCCGAGTGGCTGACAGAAGGCTGTCTGCCTACAGCAGGTGAGATGTGGAGCTAGCGTTTGCCTCCTGCTGACCTCCCCAGTGTCCTGTCAGGCAGGGTCCCGAAACAGGTAGACACTGTGTGTGCTGTGAAGGGTGAGGGTACCTTGTGGGACTGAGTACCATGTCTATCCAAAAGAAGGGAGCAGGGGCCATTGTGGTCCCAGTTAGGTGAACAGAGAATACCCTAAGTTTAGGGTCACTGTGAGACCTGTGGTAGTAATGCTGGGTGCTGGAAGCCTTCCACAAGCTGGGGACCTTAATTCTCTGGACAGCATACAACATTGCCCAACTGCATCACTTCTGCCTTCTCTGGGTAATGGGTACCAGTCAAAGTCCCTACTTATGCCTCCTAGACCGCCATCCACCTCTGCAGGCTCTCACCCCTGTCATATGACTAAAGGTCTAGCCACAAGCAAACTGTCAGGCCTATTCTCTCTGCTCCACACAGGAAGCCCAATGCCGATCCCCAGCCCTGCTCTGTGCGAGTGCCCTACTGTGTGGATGAGAACACAGAGCGGAGAAACCACTACCTAGACCTGGCTGGCATCGAGAACTACACGTCTAAGTTTGGTCCTGGTAGGTACTGAAGGACTCCCACCCTGTATCTACCTCTGGGTATAGATGCCTCCTTAAAGGTGCAAGTAGGCAAGAGGCTCAGGAATTCCCATGGTGTTGCATCCCAGGTGTTCCCACCCTACTTGGGCACCCTGTTATCCTCTGCCTAGATGTGAACTCACAGCTTACCCTTCTGTCATTGGCAGGGGCCTGGAAATCAAGGTGGTTCAACATCCAGGTGTATGTCTGAGACATACTCTGGCTTTGGGAAGATCTAAAACCACTAGAATTATGTTCAGGAGCCTTCCAGCAGGGGGGATGGGGGGTGGGGGGGGGAGGGGTCAGGGGGAGCTGGCAGTTAGGCCAGAATTACCAGCTTGTGTAGAAGTGGACAGCCAGCATTGTAGACACAATGTTCCTGTCTGGTTTTGTGCCTCTTGTAACCTTTAGAGATTCGTGAACTGCAACCTGGCTGGCGCTCTGAAAGCTGGAGGCCAAGTCCTCTGCTCTCACCCCATGTCCACTAGGAATCCCTGAGGATCCACTCAGGCAGTCTGTACATTGTGGCGCTATCTCTGATCAGCTAGATGTCCCTGGCTAAAGTTGACCCACACTTGGGAAGCGCTCTCTCCATGTGCTTTGTACTAAAGCTTAGATCCTCTGACCATGGGAGCATCTCGAGAGGGACTCTAAAGGGTTTAGTGGGAACTGTGGCCTCAACTGGCCCCATGTTCTAAGGCTGCTGCACAGGGCTGACCTTAAGGGTTTAAGCATTTTGTGAAGCTGCAACTTGGCTATTCTGGGAGTCAGCTTGATCTGTCTCTGTTTCTCTCCCCTGCCTTCTCTCCCATCCTTCCCCGTGTGTAGGGTGAAGGGTGTATATTATGTTCCTTCACTGGAGTGCCCTCTAATATGACACAACTTTCTGTCATCCCTCCTTATAGCCTAGAAAGGTTCTGGCTATCCCAGTAGAGAATCTCCTTCATAGGACCCACAATAGTGACACAGAGCCAGCTGAGCCAAGCAGCAAATTACCAGGGTGGGCAAACCCCTTTAAGGAGTGGCATGCCGGGCAGTGGTGGCGCACGCCTTTAATCCCAGTACTGGGGAGGCAGAGGCAGATGGATTTCTAAGTTCGAGGCCAGCCTGGTCTACCGAGTGAGTTCCAGGACAGCCAGAGCTATACAGAGAAACCCTGTCTCGAAAAACTAAAAAAAAAAAAAAAAAAAAAAAAAGGAGTGGCATTCAAGGTCTTTAATGAGGTATCTGACTCCCAGATGGAATATAGAATATATGGGGGACTAAGTTTTTACTTCTCCATGCCCAGCTTGGGGCATGTGGCCATCTGAGATGTGACCCAGCCAGAAAGCCAGCTTTATTGCTAACCCATAGTACATATGTGACATGTCCCAAGCCTTACTCTGGACCACCTTTGTCTTGTCCCTAGGGTCACCACCTGAGCAGGCCAGGCAAGAACATCATGGCAGGGCCACACACATTCCAAGCAGGTCCCGATCACAGGAGTCGGATGCCCACGCTGTACACCACCGCAGGTCTCAAGTCCTGGCTGAGCATGTGGTACCAGCTAATGAGCTTGCTACCCGGGCCCTGGCTGCACAGCCTCGGCTGAAGGGGCAGGAGAAGCAGTTCCTCAGGTCTCCCAAGGGCCCAGGAAAACCTCTTGGGGCACCAAGCGGCAGCAAGCCAGGGAAAGCGCTCAGCTATTGCCTGCAGGCTGTGCCACTGCCTCAGGGTGCTCAGGATGGCCACCATCTTCCTCAGCCCCCACCACAGCCTCCGCCACAGCCCTATGGTCACAAGCGGTACCGGCAGAAGGGCAGAGAAGGCCACTCACCACTTAAAGGGCATGGCCAGCCTACCATGGTGGAGCATGAAGTGGTACGGGACCTGCCTCCCATGTTGGGGCCTGAGGGCTACGTGATGCCTGTGATCCAGAGGCATGAACACCACCATCACCATGAACACCACCACCATCACCACCACCACCACTTTCACCCATCCTAGCACCCAAACAAGCACTCTGCCCAAATGCCCTTGGGGACACAGCAGGTGCTGGCATGTGCCCAGTAGAGAGTACAGCATCCCCTGGCCCAACACCAGCTGCAGATGTCAAGTGGGTACCAGGGAGATGGCACCAGGCTGGATATTTGTGGACTGAGCTACCTTTCTCCATGCCATTTGGATACCAGTACATTTGATGCAGCAGGTGATTAGTAGTAACGTGTGCTCCTGTTTGATCCACAAAGCCCATATACGAGGGCACAAAGTATCTGTTCCTGATTTTGCTGCAGGGTGGCCATGGGATATTTGAGGGACATTCTTTGTATCCTCATGGTTCTTTGACCTTTGGGTACCCGAATGAGAAAGGCAATGCTTTTTGTGACATTTATACGTTGTAAAGTCAGCGGGCTGGGCTTGGAAAGTGGTTCTTCAGTGTACAAAGCAGAACAAAGAGGCCAGAGTATTAGAAAATGTGGAGGGGGCACAGTTAAGCAGGGGGGGAGGGTGACATTCAGTGGGCAGCTTGAGGATTGGTGTCCAGAGCTTCAGGTTAGGATGAGATGGATCAGGTACTATGCTGAAGGTCCCCATCCAAGCTGTGCATAGCCAAGTGACACTTAGGTGTCCCTCCATAAAGGCTACAAAGGTATGGGGGCCTCAACAAGCCATGATCTTTGTGGTTCTACCAACAGGACATAGCAAGGGGAACTTTCTACCCCTTATGAGTTTGTGCAGGTGGCATTATGCCTTCTTGGCGTAATAGAGGACTGTGCGTTCTGTAACATGGAATACATACCCTTGTATTAAAACACTTTCTGAGAGCTGTGGTCAGTCCACCAACACATCCATCGTAGCTGCAGGTGACGGTGTCAGGTACTTGTGGGTGCTGTAGAACCATCTCAGCTTATGCTGGTTGACACACATGACTCCGTAATAGTACTTCTTACTAAGGGATTTTTTAGACTAAGAACAATCAGAACTCTAAACCTGGAGCTCAGCTCATGTTAACAAGGAACACCAAGCCCCATACGGCCTTTGTGGGCTACAGCTTATGCAGACTGTTGAGAAGCAACACAACTTTGTGCTCATCCCTTCTTCCTAAAACCCTTTGCCTATTCTAAGGAATTCCTGAAGATCTAAATGTGATATCTCTGACCTGGGGATCATCAGCCCTCTGTAGGCTGTTGCTGGGTGCCAAGATGGTGTCTCTGTGGCAGTTGGTAGTACCTGGCAACATCAGAGGGTGGCTTGTGAGGAAAACAACCTTGGCTGTGTATGTGGAGGTTGTGGCTACTGTGTGTTCTCAGAACTGAACAACCTGGTCTATGTACATTCCCAAATAAAAACCATCAAGGGAACGAAGGTGTCACCAAGATGCCCCGTTCTCAGCAGGTACCCCATCGCTTTCAGGGTGAATCTTTTGACTCCAGTTTCTATTTAACCTCTAAAGTGTGGAATCCTGCTGCCTTGAGCAGGCCATGTCCTTTGTTCACACATGGAGGTCTCCTAGCAAATTCAGGCAAGTGTAGGGTCCTTGTTCTTCTAAACCTTTAGGATAACTCTGTCCCATCAAGGCTCATAGACACAATGCTCCTGCCTGCTACAAAGGCCAGTTCTGAGAGAAGGCAGTCTCTGCCATCCTCAGCTGGCTTCAGAACCAATGAGGAGTCTGTCTTTGACATCCATTCTCCATGTGAACTGACACAGCTCAGGCCTATGCTGGGCAGTTCCTCAAAAGTATCTGCTGCCTGGCCCATGTTCTAATCATTCTCTAGGTGACAGAGCATGCCTTTCCATGCTGTCTCCCGTCTGCAAGACCACTGTGCTGTTCCCCAGCCCTGGGTTACCTCGAAACAGTGGTATCATCATGAATGTGATTGTCAGTGAACCAAGTCCATCCTCAGGGGGATTCTGAGGTGGTACCCTCTCTGTTTCTAAGCAGACAGACATCTATGGTTCCTCAGCTCTGGAAACTGCACCATGGCGTTTCTCCCAAAGGCAAATGATATTCACGAAATCACATCTGCAAGGTGTAACAGGCTACAAAGACTACACTGCCTACCTAAGCTTCACATTTTCCACAGAACCTATTGTGGGACTCTGGATAATACCTGAGCTCTTCTCTTTGTCTCTCTGTTCCCCATGACAACCCCCACTCCCGAGCTCCTAATCTTTGCCATGAATGTCAGGCCTATGTGCTCTAAGCCAGGCATGACAACTCTGGTCCCCAATAGGGCCAAAGGACAGCTTCTCTCCCAGGTCATTCCCATAGCCAACACACGGCTATGCTGTGAGTCCTTACTGTGTCCATGGTATTCATGGCTCACCACAGATAGGGTGACTACACCACACATCGGTCATTAGCATGTCAAGCTTCTACATCAGAACATCCTCCGAAAAGCAGCTCTGTGCTCCCTTGGCAGTCTTTCCTGAACTATCCTCCTTCCTTGAACTACAGACGAGCAGTTTCCTTGGATTTGCTTCTTCTAGGACACAACATGAGTAGACTCCCATACTATGGGAACAGTGTCAGCTTCTCTAAGTCAGGTTTGTGCATGCTGCCACGGGTCAAGAGCCCTGTTTCTATAGTCAAACATTGCTCTATTGCAGAATGTCTGGGTATGGAAGACACTGTGATGAATGCCAGGTAGTAAGTTTGTAGGGGATATGTCCTGGGCTACAAAGATAACCATACTTAGCAATTGTAGGGACCCCAATGCCATTCCCATGGCTGCACAGTTCTATATTCCAGTGACTCAATATCTCCTTCCCATTCCCCAGTTTCTAGATTATAGATTTCGAGACTGCACTGTGGTGATTCCGGGGTTCCCACGCTTAGAAAATTCCAAGCTGAGTCTAACAAGCTTGCATGAGAGTTCTCCTAATATTTTTGTAGAGCTTTTCCAATGCAGGAGGGTCACCCCTGACCTTGAGTGCCCTGGGCCGTCAATCCCCCTGGGTGGTCAGTCTTGAAGTGGGCCTCTGAGAAGCTCTGGGAAGGAATAAGTAAGTGCATCTTCTCCCACCACTGAATCCTATGGAAATGAGACACACAAAGTTCCTTAAACATTTATATTTCATAGAACTTTACTCTTCTACTAACAAAGTCATACAAAGACAAAAGCCTATAAAAAGGAAAAAAAACAAAAAAACATGAAACTGATCTGAACGGCCACAGTTACCAGGAACATGGAGTTTGCAACAGAAAGGAGGCTGGAGACTCTTGACAGGCAGCTCTTGTAAGCAGTGACCCAGAACCTGAAAAGGCCAGCTGCCCAGGCATTCTTAACAGCTGGAAGAGACTCCCCACCTGTTCTGCTCTAGACATTGAGGGCTCAGGAGCCTGAGCCAAGTTCAGAGTTGAGTCAAAAGCAGGTGTGGAAATCACTATGCTGACGGAGACACATACTGGGCAGCAGTTACTCTGGCAAGCTTACCTCTGGCTGCCTAACAAAGTCTGAGGAACTTGTGCAGGTGCAAACTTGGCCTCTACCCTAACTGGAACATCGTGAATGTGGACAGAGCTGTTTCTCTGGGAGGAAGCCAGAGAAGCCCAGAGCCTGGCACCACGGGCTATCCACACAGAGGGTATCCCTATCAAGCTTCCCCAGGGAGGGTTAAATAAATAAATACGCCATACAGAACTCGAGGAACGGATAGCTGCTGTCGCCTGCAGTCTGTGAACAAACCATGACCTACAGAGCAGAATGCCCAAGGGTAAAGTGCAAATCATCTGTTAGGTTCTTGAAAAGTGCAGAGGAGCCGATGGCCCCGGCTGAGTAAGGCTCTATGGCAGGAGACGAGACTCAGCCAGTAAGGCCCAGGGCTATGGCTGCTGATGCTGAGGGTGTTGGGCTGGACCTGGTTTTTCTCTCCAGGAAGGTGAGGGAAGGGACAGCATGTCATGTGCAAAGCTGAGACCCATCATGGTTCGCACTCTGGAAGGCACCTGCTGTCATGGGCTGTGTGCAGAATTCTCGATGTTCCTGCCATTTTGCTTGTTACACTGCGGCTCTCTCTAGTCACCTGCTTGAGGTTCCCAGTTCAGTGCTTATGAAATCAAAGTGGCTGAGTTCCCATGAGAAGAGAAAGCAGGCTAGCTGCAGATAGTCCTGCAGAACAAAGGTTCTCTCTGCAGGAGTTCCTAGGGCATCAACTCAAATGGGAACACAGCTGGCAGGTACCACCAGCTCAAATAATGACCCACTCCTACCCTGTAAACACTATCTCACTTTCCAGTGGTACCCTGAGCCAAGTCTGAGGAGTGTGGGGAGGGAATGAGGAGGTGAGGGTGGACAGTCTTCGGTGTGCTTACTATATAGAAGGCACAGGACGGATATTCAAAGGAACAGAGAAGCCGACGGTAACAGTTCAGTGACATTCTAGCCCCAAGAAACTGTGCTCGTTCACGTGTTCTGGTTCATCTCTCAGGTTCGTGAAAAGTACAGAGGCGCCTCTGTACTTTTCTCTGTACACAGTAGAAGTAAAATATAACTGCCACCAAATGCTGGGCAGTCATCTGTAGAAAGGTGATCCTAGTGTCTGGAGGTGAGGCCCTGCAGTGGTAGGAAGAGCTGCCCCAGACCCCTTGGGTATACCTACCACTGCCCACAACAACATCAAGGAGCCATTCCTGTCAGAACAGCTGGAGATACTCCCTCCATGAAGCATCTTATGCTCGGAGGAAGCCTAATGGGTGTTATGTCTGTGGGAAGCCATGTGTGTCAGGGTGACCAGAATCACTGCAACATCTTGGTAGGCCAGGCAACAAGTGCCAGGACAGTGGCCATCAGTCAGTGGCATGCTGGTGAGCCCCAGCCTGGCCACAGGCAGCTTGCACAGTCCTGACCCCATCCAGGTGTGTCCAGGTTGCAGGTGTTAGGAGTAGATGGTGATGACTTCCCGGCCACCACCCCTGACCAGGAGGACCCTGTTCAGCCCTTCGGTCAAGACCTCAAGAAATTCCATGTCTGGATTTATAGTTAAGGCCATACCAATCTCAACTAGCCCTATCAGGGACTCCAGTTCATATGACAGACTCACTCTGAGAAACCAAGGCCTGTGGGAGATGGACAGATCCCAAGAGGCTAGAGATGGTACCATGAAAAAACAGAAATGAAGCTGCCACCTCCAGAGGGTAGAGATATCCCTGGAGCCTCGTTATTAACCCCATCCACGTGAAATCAATAGGCAACTGGGTCACAGGAACCCTGGTGGTTCAGTGGTCTCCGACCAGGAAACAAGGAAACATCTCCCTCATTTGTCATTCTAAGGTCCCGAGTGGCTGTCCAACCAGGCTCCAAAAATCTCCTTTTTGTTTGTTTTTTGTTTTTTTGAGACAGGGTTTCTCTGTATAGCCCTGGCTGTCCTGGAACTCACTCTGCAGACCAGGCTGGCCTCGAACTCAGAAATCCACCTGCCTCTGCCTCCCAAGTGCCGGGATTAAAGGCGTGCACCACCACTGCCCGGCCCCCAGAGATGTCTTGACACTAGCAAAGCACAAACTGTCAAAGCTGTGGCCAATAGCCTGAGCTATGAAATGGAAAAGCAGGCCATCTGTCCTGCTTGAACTGCTACTGGGGGAGACTAAGCTCAAAGCATCCTGAGAGGATACTGCATCTAGGCAGGGAGACTCGGCACTGTTCCAGTGACAGCTGTGTGTGTGGCAGGTACATTCAGGAAAGCAAAGGCTCAGTTCTTCCTGTGAGGGGCTGTTCTACTCAGGCAGGCTTAGGGTCACACTGCACTTGCTAAACATCTAGAGGACCCAGTCTGTGTCCCAATGTATGCTGCTCTGCATCAAGGCTTGTCACTCAGGGACACACATGTGGATCTGCCACTGCCTCGGTCAGGTATCAAGCAAATCAAAGGTATATCCTGGGATGGGGTGACAGAGTGCTTACTAGCATACTCAAGGCTCTGTGTTTGATCCCAGCATTGTGAGGAAGGGCCCATCGCGGATCCTTAGGAACTCAAATGCAGTGTCATTCCTTCAAATTTGAGGAAAGATGTGACTCCCCAGCCCTCCCCAGTCTGCTCAGACTATGGCACTAGCCTACCTTTGTCCCAAGAGCCCCCAAGGTCCCCAGGGTAATGCACAATACACAACAGGTAGAAAAACATGTTTTGGCATTGATGGGCCTAGGTGGACCTCTCACTGTACCACACATCCCTGCCGGCCTTGACATCCCCCGCCCCCACCTTCCCCAACTCCCAGGATTTGAGGCTCTGTAAACAAGAGGAGCCAGGCCTAACAGTGTCACAGTTGTACTACTGACCACCACCACCAGCAAACACTGGAAAAGGATACAGTTCTCATCCCCCTGGCGATTCTTGGGGGGGCCTGGCATGTTCAGTAGGACCAGCTGGGCATCTTGGGACTTGTTGAGAACAACACCGTTGAGTTTCACAGCTGTATGCATCCTCCTGACGTTGGACTGGTCCCTGGGAGAAGGGTGGTAGGATGGGCACAGTGGGCTTGAGGCCTGTCGTCTGCCTGGCCCTCCCATTGTGCTCATGAGAAGGGCAGGGCTCAGCAGATTATCAGAGGATGGGGTGTGGGGCGACTTAGCAGCAGAAAGCATTTGGCTCTAGACACTTGAGAGCAGAGCATCACTAAACCGCTAAGCTTCTAGGGACCATAAAGTAACGCAGGTAAACTATAACACACTCAATAAGCTGTATTTGCAAAGCAACCACTGGTACAGGCAGAAACAGGATATGAGGGCCAGTAGCTGTCTGGGCAGGCATGAGAACTGGCCTATGTCTTAGGGTACTGGTACGACTGCTGGATCCCTGGCATCTTCCTGACATGCCTGGTGCTGCCAAATAGCCTATCTGTTGAACTGAGTACACAGTACTTAGGTGTAGTTGGAACTAGGTACTCAAGAGGAGAGCTCTAGAGTGTCCTTTAATAAGTCAATGCCATCCTGGTGCTGTCAGGTTCTGTGTGGAAGCTGGGACTCAGCAGAGAACTAGGTCTGGGCTGAGGCAGCCCTCTTTCCTACACTGTCAAGCCATGACAGAAACAAGCGCTTCTGGTACTACATGGTTCAGATTCATGTTTCTAGCCTCTGAAGTGAGCAGAACATCACTGAGTTCTCACACGTGCTCTACTGTTGTATGGGGCCCTGTCCCAGGTAGGAGGGACCACAGCCACATAAGTGTGAGGATGTCACAGGTTTATATTAACTACCACAAAGAAGCACTCAGGTGCCTGTAAGGCAGAGGTCAGCCTTCTCATCTACCAAATATCCCCTCTCTAGAGAACAGAAGCAATGTTTACGAAACTACCCCGGGGAAATTTTGCCACAGAGCACTACCTGTCCCAATAAATTTGTATTTCTATTAGTACTGGGACATCTGGGGCATCCTTGGGCTCAGGCCACAGGGCAGAATTTTTGGCTAGCCTGTTAATTTCCTCATACAGTCTTGATTGCAGCTCTTCTAAGTAGAGGCATCTGTGCCTCAAAGAGAGGGACAGGCAGACGAAGCTGCCATTTGAGGGTCATAGAGAGGTCCGAGATGCCCATCATCACACCCACTGATCAACTCAACTCTGAGCCAAATATAACAGCTTGTAACTGCCATTCTCCAGGAAGAAAACAGTCATGGGCCCTTTATCTTCTCTCTTCAGTTTAATTTGATAAAATTATAGGTGAGTCTCTGTGGCACCAGTCAGGCCTTTCATTACAGGAACCCTGAATTCACTCCATGGAAAGGGCACAATTACTGTGTGTTTGGCCCAACAGCCATTCTCAAACGGCATGAAATGCAAGACCCTGGCAGTGGGAGAGTACAGCAGTCACATAGAGCCTGAGTTCTGGGTCTGGTCTGTAATCCATGCCATTGTGGCATGCCCTGCTGAAGCCAGAAAAACACCAGAGGGCCCAGGAAAGGCCCTTGAGTTCTGAAAGCTAACCCAATCCCGCCTCTGTTCCTAGCAATCCAACAGAATTAATCAGTAAAATGCCTCGCACAAGATGAACTTTCTACACAGTGTCTACACCTGGAAGTGTAAATCGACACAACAGTCTTGGAAGCAGGAAGTGAAGTCACATGTCCTTGGCTGGCTGTCGGAAGAACTGCCCAAGACCATCCAAAGTAGAAAATACATGCATGTAAATGTCTAGAGTGCCAACGGTGTGTACCAACACACACATGCAGGTAGGTACACTAGTGTGTACACAATACACATGTACTCAGACCAGCATACATGCTCATCAGACAACACATGCATGAGCTTTAACATGGTGCATACATGTACTAGCCAGTTTACATGTTTTCTAACTGGTTCACACATATACTCTAACCAACACACATCCACAGACATATATGCTCCAGGGAGATTGTGAAAGGCAACACATCTCTTGCTAGACTAACCAAGAAATAGCTCTGAACCCTAGAACTTCTTCCTGACCCTGGCTAAACCTGGGTCCTGACAGATAAGTATCCCACCAGCAGTCCCCATGTATGTGTCCAGGACTCTGTATGTTATGTACAGACACACGTGTACATGTCCATGTGTACAAGTGGTAGGTCAAACTCTGTTACTATGCCTTTCTGATTATGTGTTTTAATAAACTGTGGGAGGAAGGGGGCTTTTAGATTTGCAGACAGCAGGAAGCCTGGGGTGCTCTCAGCTTCCCCAGTTGTCCAAGCTTTTCAAAGTTTCCTCAGTGTCTGAGTAATTCAGCTACAGTCATGTGACCACCCAACCAGCCACCTTGCACATTACCTGCCTGTTAGGGACAATGGCACAGAATGACTGGAGGGAGACAGGACACGGACAACACAGATGAAAGGACCACAGCAGCATCTCCAGGCAACCTCAGCATATGTCCTCCCAGAATGCTCTCACCCGTGGGCTTGCAGACAGACTCTCGGACTCTGCATCCCTGCCTATGACTTCTGGCCCTGACATCCAGACCCCATAGGTCTGACTATATAGAATCGATCCACAACCCCTTCTTACTGGAGAGGAAAGGATGGCACCCTCCTGGATGGACGGAGAATCGAGGAAGCAATTTTATATTGACTGAGTAGACCTGGAGGGATGGGGGTGAACTTGTTCACTGATGCAGGAAGCACACACCTGCCCCGTCTCAGAGCAGCTCAGAATCAGCTCTCCCACACTGCCTTTGGTGTCACTTAAAAGAATGACAGACATCTGGGTATGTGCCCTGAGCCACTCTGAGTGGAGGCAGTAAGGTCAGCGGATGTTCTACACACACAGGGCTGTACACACACAGGCATGCAAGGCAACTCAGTCTAAGGCAGTCTAAAAAATGAAAGTGCACTTACAGGTTTCCCCACTCTCTACATGGAAGAGAACACAAAGAGCAGGTTACTCCAGCAGAGGACTCCACACGATTCAACCAATTCAAGTACTGGTGATGGCTGTGCTAAGTGGTAAAATGGCTGGCCTTGGCCCTTCAACCGATTCCCACTCCTCAGGACCCTAAAACCTTTCTCTCCCTAAGAACTTAGAGTTTCAGAATAATCCCGCCAGAAACACCCAGTCAAAGGGGACTCTGGCCCTCTTTTGGGCTTGAAGGCTGTGTCAAGACTTAACTGAATCAGTCATGATGGCATCCCCATAGCCCTATGACAGCCACAAGGACCTAAGTCTTGGGATTCTTAAGTCAACCAAGATGACAGGACCCCAAAAGTCTATGATAGCAGCCTAGACTATGAGGGTGGGGGTAGGGTCATCAGTAGCATCCCCAGGCAACCTCAGCATATATCCTCCCAGAACACTCCCACCGGTGGACTTGCAGATAGACCCTCAGATTCTGCATCCCAGCCTATGACTCTGGCCCTGACATCCAGACCCCATAGGTCTGACTATATAGAATTGATCCACAACCCTTTCTCACTGAAGCCGAAAGGATGGCAGCTGTCCTCATCCCACGGGGATCTCCCATGTTTCTTGTCCTACCAAGAAGACTCTCAGTTTCCCCTCCCATGCCTCTTCCTACGTCACTTTCCTGCCTTGAAAGAAAAAAAAAAATGGACCCAGAACTCTGTTGTGCTAATAGCCTAATCCTCTAGTGACCTGGCTCACTGGCACTGACAGCATAGCCTTGGGCTGGTCCCAGTTTTCTGCAGGCCTGTGAGCCAGTGGGCTGTCCTCTAGAACTCCTTAGAGAGTGGGGCTGGAAGTCTGTCCTCACTATGCATTGGCCCAGACCACACAGACACTCACGGCTTTAGGCTGAAGAGGTCTTTGAAGCCTGATGTGCCGGTGTCCTTGTTCCTGTGTTTCTCTGCAATAAGTTTCTCTTTCGTCCACGTCATTTGCACTTTGTCTGGTGTTAGTGGGGATTGGGTTCTAGCAGCTGCTGTGGTGTGGGATGCAGTGTTCCTGTCGTGAATCAGCTGGGCCTGGTGAGGGAAGAGCAGGTCAGAACAGAGAGTGGCTCTTGAAACCCAATGAGGCAAGCAGGCTGCAGAATGAACCAAGGATTCATGTGCAGCTGGCTGAGACTCCACAGCTAGTAGACAGCAACTCCACAAAGGGCTCCGGCACTGTCCCCATCCCATAAGGATCACCGCTACTTCTTGTACTACCAGATGGGGGTTCCCTCTACTGCCTCTTCCTGCCCAGAACTCTGTTGAGCTATCAGAACATTGGTGCCAGAGTCCCCTTACTTGGTGTAGCCCCTGACCAGGACACACCGTGGTGTACCTCTGTGGCAGTTCCCATCTTAGGGAGGGACTTGCTTCAACAACCCCTCTGGCTGGCAGGCTCACAGGGCTTTAAAGGGTCATAAGTGGGTGGTGCCTGGTAGCCCTGGGAGGGAGAAAATGGGGAGTGCCTTCCTACATAGCCCCCGCCTGTAGCTTAGGCACTGAGAGAACAAAATGAATGTTTAAAGATCTGAGACCAACCTGCACCCTAGGTCAAGGGTCAAAAGTCTGAATAGACCTTCCTCTAGTCTGGGCTACAAGAGTCATCACTAATGCTCTGAATCTGGGATGTCAACAACCAAGGACAAAATGGAATGTGGCATCTGTCTCATAGAGCCACAGATAAGCTCAGAGAGAAAGACCTCTGGAGCTCCACTGAGGACAAAAGACTCTAGGAGGCCTTGCTCCAGTAAGAGCATCCACCCACAGGAAGGCTAAGTGGGACAGCATGCAGCTGAAGACACAGAAACCCCCACATGGAAGTCCCTCATAACTAGATCTCAATGTCGCCGCATGACAAATTGGTATTCCAAGAGGAGCTAACAGCAAGTGGTAGCCACATGCTTTCTTCATACTTGACAATGTGAGTGAGCCAGAGAATGATAAGGGCACATGCCCTGTGTGGGATCCAGACAAGTGAGTCTGGCTGGGTGAGGACCTGCCACCTGCTTAACCTGCACAGCCTCAGCCTTCGTGGGTAAGGCCTTACTGCCTACTCAACCTGCAGAGCTCCAGCCAAGGTGGATCAAAATCCATCAGGGAATGCTACTCAGTAGCCACTCAGTACTGTCTATATAGCAGAGATCAGTAGGGGTCTCCAGGATGGACACTGGAAGACCTACGAGGTAAAAGGCTCAGCCTTGACTTCCTCAGGTGGCGGCATGGGTCAACTCAGCTATATGTGAACTTCATAGTCCCTTAGTGTCCTTATTCAACATGGCCTTAACTTTCCCACAGCTTCCATAGGGAAGAATAGCCTGTTGGTCACCTACCATAGTAGATCCAGTATAGTCTAATAGTGCAACCGAAGGTCCCACCCACCCTGTTGAATAGCCCCAAACAAACTAGTAGCCTCTGTCCCACGTGGAAGCACATCTCTGCTGAAGTCGGACTCTTGAATGTCATCCCCGTACCCCAAACCCTTCTTTATCTGAGTTTAGTAATTCTCCAGGTTAAAGATGCCACTTAATCTATTAGAGGTTCTTTGTCCTGGCTAAGGCCAGAACAGACTGGCTTGCACTAGGACTCCCTGCAGCCCAAGGGGACAGTGAGAAACAAAGCCACTGAGTCTTTCCAGACATGTTGGAGCCAGCTGCCAGGCATCCACGCTATAGTCTCTGTCCACAGACATGGAGGGCATCCCATCTAGATCCTAGGTCTTCTGTCTCCTATGCCTCTGACTCACCTAGAAACCCGGGGCAATCACTACTCTGATTCTACCTGATAGTCATGTGACCTATGTGCTGACCATGGCCAATTCTCATGAACAATGAACGAGGTTATAAGGTGGTGGGAGGCAGAGGGTTCTTGTGCCTCTGTGACCACAGTGTGGTACCACTGATTCCATAGAGAATCATTTCTTCCACCTAGTTGGCCACCGCAGAATCACATGTAAGAGTCTGGAGTTTGAGCAACAAAAGACCCGAGGGCATAGTCTCAAGGTAGATGTCACGTTATCCACCATCTGTGTCTTTCCTAAGTATGAGTGACCACAAAGACGCCAGCCCTCAGAGTCACGCTGTACCAATGGGCACAGGTGGCCATGCTTGCTCTTCATTATCAACCAATGCCGAATGCCATAGAAACTGTGTGAATCCAGAGCAATTTGTTGCTAGGTTGTTTTGTGTTGAGAGGAGCACAGAGCATTTGGAACCAGATGGTGCTGACACCTCCTACTTTCTCCCCAGTGCACATACCTCTCTCTCCCGCTCATTCTTTGACAACTGCATCTGTTTCAGCATCTGTGACCTCTGCTCCATCATTAGTGTCTTCTCATAGGTGAATGCGGAAATGTCATTTTCAACCTAAAAAGCAACAAGCCACAGAAGTAAACAATGTATACAAAACATGGTGTTACCGCCAACCAACACCTACTCGACCCCCTTTGTCAAGTGGACCTAAGAAAGCAGGCCTAGATTTCTGTCCCTGGAGTGTCAGAGCTCTATCCCAGAACAGCTCGGGAAGACATGAGAATGTGTGACAATGGATGTCCATGTGTGGTCTGCAATAACAAGTGGACAAATACAACAGCCTACGTGCGTTCCTGCTGGGGACTCTGTAATATTACCATACAGTCAATGATGCTGCTGAATCTCACACTGACTAAGCACAGAGCTGTTCAGAGTTTTGACAGGGCATTCCTGGTTTGTCTGTAGGAGCTGTGGTCTCAAGGGACACATACTCCTAAAAAACTAGTGTCATTTCCTGTCTCAGACAGGCTCACTCTTCACAGAGTTATTAAATCCATAGGGAAAAGATAACAAACCAAGGACAGCAGCATTTAAGCACCAGTGATCTAATGATCCTGACTGGTGGCACTCAGAATAGCCCTGCCTGTTATACCCAAACACCTAACACCTTACGCTCTGAGTAGCCTCTTGTCAGTTGACCATGTCCCCAGGTTAGGGACAGAGGTCTGTATTCTAATGGGAACTCAGGGAAGTTAGCTCTAGAAGCCAAGCCCCTCAGTTAAGACTGAAGCTGAGGGCTTAGGCAGCTCACACATTGTACATTATAGACACTGGCCCAGGCCAGTGGACTGCTGGTCTCCATGCTTAGCCTGGACTGACCTTGTCTGCCCCCAGGAATCCTTTCTGGGCAGCTTCTGTTACTTAGTCAAAAAGGTAGTTTCTGACTACTAATAATGCAGACAGACCTGAGAGTGCTACCTCTTAGGAGGAGGTTAGAAACAGAAGCCACAGAGAGTGAGTCTGCAACTCCAAATATCTGGGAAATGTCCAAATGTGGATATGCATCTCTGAACAGCACATCCAGGGTACACACACCAGTGATACCCAAACCTGCACTTTACCCAAAACTCTCACAGAGATCTCGAAGTCTCACACAAAGCTCCTATAGAGGGAGAAAACATAGACTCATACTACAAGGTTCCCTGGGAGCTGACAAGAAAATGCAAGAGGTCGTCAATAATGCAGAGAGATGCCAGACCTCATCCATGATTAAAGAGACACAGGCAGAGACAAGCAGTTTGCAAGCTCCAGCTAAGAAGTGCCTCTACAGCCCTGGAGCTGAGCCTCCATGTGACCATGGAGGGTAGTGGGAGGTCCCTTTACTTAATATGGCACTTCACATGGCCATGGATAAGAAATGGGTTCTTCTGGGACACCCTTTACCAAACATGATCCCTCTGTGAGACTGTAGAAAAGCAGGCCTCTCTGGGACCATTTCTACCGAATGTGACCCCCTGACAGTTCTACTCCAGGGACTGAGCTGCACAGCCATGCACAGACTGTGCAGGGCGATCATGTATGTCATCCATGATCAGGTGATGGAGGAATAAGCCATATAGACCACACAAGTGAGAACATGGCGTTCAGAGAAAGCAGAAGGCAGTAAGGAGAAAGGATACACAGTTAATCCACACAGGGCTGCTCAGTCCATAGGAACAGTCTTAGGTCCCCATGAACAGCTGGAGTGGGCACCTCAGAATCGACCTCACTCCTTAGTCATTCAGACACGGTAAACCGCCTCCACTGTAACCCAGTCACTTTAGTCTCCCTGTTAGCCCCAGCATGACTTCACTCATGCCCCTATATGCCCACACAGACAGGCAGATAATTTCTATCAGAGGAACTATGAAGTTATAGACAAAAACAGAGCCCCAAGCATCCACATCTGCATTGGTCAATTGCTGGCTGAACCTCCCAAGGAACAGTCACATCCAGTTCCTGTCAGCAAGTGCCTCTTGACTGAGCTCAGGGACCCTGGTGGGGGAGCTAGTGGAAGGACTGGAGGAGCTAAGGGAGATGGAACCCCATAGGAAGAACAACATCAGCTGACCGGACCACCCAGTGCTCCCAGGGACTAGACCACCAACCAAGGAGTGTACAGGGAAGAGTTCATGGCTCTAGATACATATGTAGCAGAAGATGGCCTTGTCTGACATCAATGGGAGGGGAGGTCCTTGGTCCTGTTAAGTTTGATGCCCCCGTGCAGGGGAATGCTGGAGGGGTGGGGCAGGAGAGGGTGGATGGGGCAGGAGAGGGTGGATGGGGCAGGAGAGTGTGAGTGGGTAGGGAAGCACCCTCATAAAGGCAAAGGGGAGGGAAGAGAAGGAGGTTGTGGGATGGGTTAACTGGGATGTCATTTGAAATGTAAATGAATAGAATTAATAATAATAATAATAATAATAATAATAATAATAATAATAATAATCAGGCCCCAGACCTCTGGGCAGACCTCACCCCCAGGGATTATACCCCATAGGCCTTCTCCACAGGAGTTGCTGTCAACTGAGACATGCTCAGACAGGATGGGGACAGTAAGACTGTTATCCTAAGGAACATGTCGGGATGTACTATCTCTGAGTCCAGAAGTGTAGCATGACATCCAGGTCTGTCTGTCTGTCCACCCCACCCCTACCCCCAGCACACAGCTGTGCACGCACCATCTCCACCACCTCCACCTCAGCACTGATCCTGAGGTGGTACAGGAACATCTGCAGGTCCTTCTTCATCTGGATGCTGTTATCATCCACCTGGGCTACAGTGAAGATGCGCATCCGGCACTTTCTCCACACCTGGGGAAGAGGGGGACATTTCTGCAGGAACTCAGGCAAGGCCACACCCTCCACATAGTGGTAGCCCTGCAGCCTAGGTGTTAGCCTACGGCCCTGTGGCAGACACCTTGTGCTGGCGCAGCAGGAAGGGCAGAAGCATGAGCATGCCCCCGTCGTGCACGATCCACCACACATCGATGTTTCCATCGCTGAAGCGCTCTTGGTTCTGTGGGAACAAGTCGATGTTCTTGGCCACCAGCAATGCCTGATGTGCTGCTGTAGTGTCACGGACAGTGTCTGTGGAAAGAGGTATCCATAGGTAAGTTACCGAAAAGGCCAGCTGGACCATGGGATCTCATGAGGGGCAAGCAGGGAGCTAGCTTCCCTCCAGGCAGTGGGGAGACTGTCACAGGCTACGTAGGCAGGGTCCCATGAAGTCATCTACCCAGGGGGCCATCAAAGAACAACTTTTCATATCAGAGCTACTCCATGATCTGCAGAAGACTGTGTGTCACATTCTAGGAAAACCCCCAAATGGAGATTGGGCTTGGACATTGGGGGAGAAAGTATTCAAGAATGTAAAGCTGCCATTTGCTTTCTCAGTAACTAACAACTTGGCCAACACATTCAAAAAATGTTCATGGCCCAAGTCTATTTTTCTGGCCATACTTAGTATGACATTAGCACCTGGAACTATCATGGAACCTGGGAGGAGAATGGCTGCCACACCCACCCACAAAGTTCTTCCAGGAGAAAGGGTTATCTGCCTGCTTCCAAGCTTCTGGCCAGGCCATGAGGACAGTGTTGTGTTTCATGCCACCAAGGCCAGCTGACTGGATCAGGTGGGATGCACCGTCTCGAAGGTTGGAGGACACCACCAGTTGGCAGAAGCCTTTCATCTTCTCTGCACTCATCAGAGACCGGATATTCTGCAGACGTTGTGGAAGTGGGTGTTAGTACATGATGCCAAGACACATGTCAAGAGCATCATGTCCTTGTCCTTACAGTGAGGCAGCCCCACACGAATTCCATAGCCTGACGTTTAGGGATGGAGACTCCGGAGTTGCTGGTCATGTGTGTCTGCACACATGTGTAAGAGACAAAGTGAACCTGACACCTTAAGGCACAGCCGTGTGCAGGTGTCAAGGAACGTCACCACCAGGGTACACCAGATAGTGCCTTAAGGTGATCTCTGACTTTACCAACCATCCCTTATTATTTGGATTCAGGGTGGGGGTCATATCAGGCAATAAGCATCAAATGTTCATGGGCCATGCTTCATGGGTGGACTTTAACAGCCTTTGAGCAAATGGAAGGCTCCAGCAAGAACTATCAGACAAGTCACAATGTCAGTCTCCACACCTGTCCATTTCCGTCATTCCATCACTACGTCAGGGATCTACCAGGATCTATCTAGCAACTCCTCCCTCTCTAGAGCAGCTTAGGGACAATGGAGAGGTTGGACACTATGACTCAGGTCACATCACTCACTAGTCAACAGCCCTAGAGATGCCATCCTTCTGTGGTAAGCAGGCTACTAGGTCCCGTTGGGTGCAGGGTGTTGGATGGTACTTAGAGGAGCAGCCCCAGTAGACTTCACACTTATGTGGGTAGTGACCCTCATGCCTTTGCACTCTCTCTTTTAGAACAGGAGGACAGCATTACTGTCAGGCAAATGTTTTCCCACATCAGAGAGGAGTTCCTCTTGGTGTAGTCTGTGATAAGATTCAGACTTACTGATGCTGAAGACTTTGGAGACTGCAGTGTAATGAATGTGGTTTGCATGGGAGGTAGATGTGCTTGGGGAACGAGGACTATTGAGAGATTGAATGGTGTTCCCAAGAGGGGTTTGTTTTGACTGTCCTACAGCCAAAATGGGAAAACATGACCTTATTTGGAAATAAGTATCATTACAGAGGAATCCTAACAGTTAAATGGAACCCTAAACCCAGTAACGAGTAACTCTGAGAAGACAGACAGACAGACAGACAGATTTGAGAAGGAAGGCAGCCATGTGGAGACAGACTAAGCCTAGCAATCCCTGGAGCCCCCAAAGCCAGAAGAGGCAGGAAGTGATTTGAGCCCACCCTGCCCACACCTCAAATTTAGACTTCACCCAGTTTGCTCCACTGGTCACAAGACATACTTTCCTCCCTCCTTTGCCTGACTTTGCCTGCCTCCTATGTTTGCCCCACAATGACACTGCCCTGCACTACGTCCCCACAACTAAAGCTATACTGACAATACACATGGTTCCCAGGCATCATCTTTCACTTCCACCAACCACCAGCCATCTAGGGGAGGCCAGGCTCACAGGAACATGTTCCACTTATAGAATTCTGCGTAATTCAGAAACAATCTAAACACACTGTCCTAAAAGGGGAACATGCCAGTGAGTGAGAGGCAGCCCAGGCGGGAGGTGTGGTCACAGGGACACAGCTGCTCCCAGGCAGGAAGGACAGTGACCACGATGGGGGTTTCATAGGAGAAGTACTAGAGAGGCTGACTCAGCTTGGTGGCATGTGGCAGGGCTACTCTGCCCTCCTATGGGCTGAAGCTGGCTAAAGGTCACAGCGCAGAGAACACTGTGGAGGACTGACCAGAAGGACACGCCTACCGTACAGGGTACCTACACACCCCTGTCCTGGCTTTGTGATGCTTGTGTCCCTGACATTGGCTGCAACATTACGTTCCCCATGCTAGACCCAAGGAGCTGGATGTTAGTTTTTGCCTTCCTGCTTGAGAATCTCCTGCCCAGCCTAAAGCTTTAGAGGCCAGAGCCCTGACCAGGCAGGCATCTGGCCCAGAGAAGTTGGCACATCTGCCAAAGCCACTGTGGGCAGGGAAACCTCACAGAAGAGGAAGATAGGCCCCTTAGTTAGGGAAGGATAGGGTGACTTGAACCCTCAAGTCCTCTCATGCAAATGC
Source organism: Rhabdomys pumilio (assembly GCA_030674055.1). Lineage (NCBI taxonomy): Eukaryota > Metazoa > Chordata > Mammalia > Rodentia > Muridae > Rhabdomys > Rhabdomys pumilio. The sequence continues at coordinate 72,328,418 of JANHMN010000014.1, read as the reverse complement.
TGAGTGGAGGGAAAGTAATATTAATCCTGGTATGTTAAGGAAATGCCAACAACAAGTTTCTTACACAAGCTTTGATCATTTAAAATGGCTTTCCCAAACTGTCTTCATTTAATACTACTGGTAGTCTAACTATAGGGCAGAGCTCCATTAGAAAAGTGACAGGTCCCAGATGCTAGCACGAGGGACAGGTGGTCCCTTGGGCAGCTCCTCGCTTTTGCGGATCAGTAGAAATGACTAATTCTAATGCTAAACCTTTCCTATGGTTACCAGGAGAGGCAAACACTTGGCTTCTGCTTTTCAACATGTGTTCCTGATTCAGACTCTTTAGAACCTTCCACCTAAAAGTACATCGAGATTAAAATCATCCAACCAGCGTTTGAGTACATACGGGGTCCTGGGTCCCACCCCAGCACTACAAAATATAAATGAATCTAACAGACGTTAAGTGAGAAAGCCACAGGTCCTCTTCTCACTCCTTATCAGGATGGAGATTGAAACCAGGGTCAGAGGGTCCCCAGCAGGCACTCACTTCAACACAAATACCTTTCCCCATGTTCTGCCAGTGACATTAGATTTAACAAGAGTCCATGCATACCCTTAAAATCTGTCCAAGGGGTGGCCTTAGCTTCAGGGACCTCCTCTAAAGTGTGGAGGAGACACCTGGAAAGGATATGAGCATACCACTGCTTAAAGCAGACACTGGCTTCTTTGTACTCAAGAAATATCACAGAGCACCTAAGACAGAGTCACTTTCTCTCCCATAACAAAATGCCCCTCAGAGAAGCTACAGGTCAGACACCAAAGGACAAGACAGAAAACCACCCATCCTTAAAGACAATAGCTATGATGCTTATATTCGTGGGTTTGGAGTCAGCAGCAGCCAGGATTCAGATCGGAGACTCCACATGCTGAGGGACAACTGCTGGTCCTTTTGGAGGGGCAAGAAAATGACCCATTGCTTCTCCTATCCTCTTTGAACTTGCTGAGTCTCAAAGTGGCCTGACAGGCAGGCCGGGCAAGTGATGTCATCACTAAAAATGCCACAGGGCTATCACTCCAGACCAGAGTTATCAACAGTCATTACCATCAATGCCCAGTCAGTCCTCAGAATCCAGTCGACAGAATCCACTCCACACTCCACCCAGAATGGACTAGACTCAGAAACTGGGATGCAGCTTACAGACACAGAGACAACAAGAAGTCTGGATACACAAGCAAGACCAGATAAGGATAGCCGTCAGAAAAAAAAAAACAAAAAAAACAAACGTGGTGGGCTAGAGAGATGGCTCAGTGTTTAAGAGCACTGACTACTCTTGCAGAGGTCCTGAGTTCAACTCTCAGCATCTACATGGTGGCTCACAACCATCTGTAATGAGATCAGATGCCCTCTTCTGGTGTATCTGAAGATAGTGACAGTGTATTCATATACATGAAAGAAAGAAAGAAAGAAAGAAAGAAAGAAAGAAAGAAAGAAAGAAAGGAAGGAAGGAAGGAAGGAAGGAAGAAAGAAAGAAAGAAAGAAAGAAAGAAAGAAAGAAAGGGAAAGGAAAGAAAAGAGGACACTGATTAACCCCCTCCAGAGACGAAGATGACACCAAAACATGGCAGCCATGATGGAGCCTTAGGTAAGGTCCACAAACAAACAGAGAAAGGAGTAAAATGGTTTCTGACAATCTGGGTAGCTGGACACTGGAGGTGACAGAACCCTGCCTGGCCTGGCGAGGACAGCAGAGGCTGGAGGTGGACATGAGGGACTGATGACACTACTTGTTCTGCTTCTGCTTAGGCTGGAGTTTTCCTGTCACAACTGAATGGAAATAAAAAAGCCTGTGTAGAAACCCAGGAGTTCCAGGACCAACAAACTGTGGGCAGTAGGCATCAGAGATGGCTCCAGTATGCTGTAGAAGCAGGTCCTGGTTACTCACCCCTTATCTAAAGGATCAGGACATCTGGCAGTTCATAGCCTCATGCCACAATCTCTACCTATAAGAAGGAGCTGAGGTGTACAGGGAGCTATAACAGACACCAGAAATGAAGTGCCAAGGCTAGGCACAGGGGCCCTCGGGGCTTCAGTCCCATGGCAGCTGTCATTCCCAATCTGACACTCTGTCTCAGGAGAACACACACCTCATCTCTTCAGTACTCAGTAGCCACCATGACAGAAACCAGTGTCAGCATGTGTACCTCGTTCCCGGCACCCCACCTGCCTACCTCTTCAGCCCGCTGGGCCTCCACATGCTTGTCTAAGTAGGTGCCCTCCAGCACAGATCCCACGATGGTCAGGCCCTTGCCAGCCTTCAGCTGAGAGGTGAAGGACAACAGGCGGGGGTGCTTTACACACTGCTCAGAGTCCAGGTTCAGCATCACCAACACCTGGGGTCTGTGGTAGGATAGGCAGGGACAGGAGTTACAACGGCGACACACAGCCAGGGCTCCCAAGCTCACTGAGCCAGATGAGATAGAGATGGGAGAGCAAGTAGACAGACAGCACAGGAAGACCTAGTGGGACAGTTGGGACGGCAAGGACAGGTAGGACAGGAGGGACAGGTGGGACAGGAAGGACAGGTAGGACAGGTAGGACAGGTGGGACTGGTGGGACAGGTGGGATGGAAAGGACAGGTAGGACAGGAGGGACAGGTGGGACTGGTGGGACAGGTAGGATGGAAAGGACAGGTGGGACAGGAGAGACAGGTGGGATAAGAAGGACAGATAGGACAGGAGGGACAGATGGGACAGGAGGGACTGGTGGGACCGTGTGTCTGAGGCTTCAGGTGTCCCAGCTAAGGTTGCTTTGTTGGCCTTATGACAGAGGATCCCTTAGTGGATCATGCCTCCAATCCATACTGCTGGTGGCTTGTTGGATATTCAGGACCCATCTCTGGATAGTCTCCCATTCTTTGGCAATGATGCCCTGTCAGATTTCTCCCCAGAGGGCCAAAAGCAAAAGCTTCTGAGATAGCACTACCCAGTTGTCAGGATAAGGGCCTCTTCTCCATTCTGCTACCTTGGGGCTGTGGCTGTGTGGTGTACTCACCTCCAGTTCTTGGTATGTGGGGGCCCATGTTCCACACGCAGCAGGGCATAGCGGGCAGCGTTCAGTGACAGGCCTCTGATGCCATCCCCCCACTCCTTCTCAGCCCTGTGTGGGAACAGAGGATGGTCACCTTGTCACAGAACACTCTTAAGAATGTTACCTAGCTGGGACACTCACAATGTGTGTAAACCTGACAGGAAGGGGCTTCCCAGGACAAGGTAAAAGAAAAGGTTCGAGCAGCAGAACTTCCTGTGTGGTGACGTTCACTGGGGACACCAGGGACAGAGAGAAGAATGAGGTTGAGACCATGACTTGGGAGCCCTGAACTAGATTGGTCTCAAGGCCCAGAGTGAGGACAGAACTATCAGGGAAGGACAAAGATAACTTTGTGCGGATGGAACTCTGAAATGTAACATAGCTCCTGGGACATGGCAGTGCTATGGTTGACAGAGAGCAAAATTCCTTAAACAGACTGTCAACAGTGGAAGCCACAGATGCGCCTGTTAATAAATTAGAATACACGTGAAATTAACAAAAAAAAAAAAAAAAACCTGAAAACCCTGCCCAGCTTCTGAACAATAGAATCCCAGGCAGGAGGATATCAGCATAGACCTGAGTAAGTCAGCCTGGCTGGGACTAGGGGACAACACAGGACACTGAGGACTCACAGGGTGTCTAACCTCCATGAGACCTCAGCAGCAGCACACAGACTCATGCCACAGGCAGGACAAGTAACTGCTCTGGTTCTGCGTGTGATGAGGAGTGTGATGAAGTCACGGCTTCCTGAGGGGCTGCCACTCACCCACGGTACTCAATGTACTTGTAGATGCAGCCGGCGATGAGCATGGCGAAGAGGGCGTAGTACCAGGAGCAGATGAACATCAGCGCGAGGCAGAGACTCATCCCAAGGAAGGAGAGGGTCCTGATGGACACCAAGTTCAGACCCGGCCCTTACAGGCCCTAACTGGCACCTGAAAACCTGCTTCACCCACAGCTATTTCTCCATTAAGAAACTCTTCCTTGGACAGGACATCAGCCCATGACCCCTGGCAATCAGGGCTGCCACTCAGTCACCCCTGAAATACGAAATGGCTCCCAGGGATCCTGCTGTGGCAGCTTGGAAACAGTGCGACTATCTGTTTCCCTCCTGATGTGCACAAGACACCCAGCTACGTACAGAACACAGCATGGGCTCCACCCACCCACCCAGCACTGTGCCGGAAAGGGGCATGAAGAATACTGGCAGCTCTAGGATCTCCACATTTCTGCCTAGAGGGGACCATGGTGACATACAAATCACATGTGTAACTCAGGAACACAAGACCAGGACAGGGCCATGGCCTCGTGGACGTCACTGGGGGTCCTTTCACCAAAACAGTTTTAAGCCCAGCAGCAGGCAGCCTCCAGAACAGACTGCATGTGCTCAGGTTTGTGGGTCCCTCGGGGCATCCACACAGAAGGCCTTACCAGTGGTAGAACTTGAAGCGCGGACGCCAGTTGGGTGTGCGCAGCAGGGTCTGTACAGCACAGGCCAGATTGACGAACATGTAGCACATGAGGAAGAACCTGGGGTGGAAGGTCCAGTGAGGCTGCTGTCTACTCATAATGACACAGCAGTGTCCTGCCGCTGCTCACCACCCTTTAGGGAGACCCTCCCTGTTTACACAATGGAGCCTCCTCTACAGGCCTCCACACAGCAGCTGAGGGACCCTATGAACAAGTCACATGCCTACTGTCCCTTATATACCACAGAAGCAGCCATTGCACCTACCGTAACATCTGTCTATCCTCGGCTGGCCCAACAGTTGTTTGCCCACAGCACAACTACCTGGCCTTCTGTGCCTACCCGCTATGTATCTTTAGTCCTTATTCTATATTCAGATAGGAAGGAAGAGTAACCAATTCCTCACACCCTTCACCCTGGTGTCCCTGCAGGGTACTCACATGGACAGGATGGGGGCTACACTGTCCAGGGAGGCGATGAGGATACCAGTCTCACAGATGAGGGCCGTGAGCAGCAGGGCCCATGTGGGCTCCCCATTGGCCTTTCCATGGCCAAACACCTGCAGTATGGAGAGGGGTGGGTGGGCTGGTTTAGGAAAATGCCTGTGGAACAACTTACAAGGCTTATAAGCAAAACCTGGCTTTAGTCACATGTCACCATGCTGCTGGCAGCCAAGTCCAAAACCCAACAGCCACACAGATAGATAAGACTCAGGGGACAGCCCTGCCACACCCAAACCTCCATGGTTTTTTTTTCTCCCCTTTTTTTCTATCTTCAAATTACTTTTGTGTGGTCAGTATCCAGACTCCAGAATTTTTGGGAAACAACTTCCTTTGGTTTAAGCTGTTGGAGTATGACACTTTGATGACATAATCCCAGGACTTTCATTACATCCTGTCCCTCTAAGTTCATTCCAGGAACCTCAGTCCCAGTTATAGAGGCCAGGTTCAGGGACACCAAGTCTATGGTTAACACCAGTGGGACCATCCTTGGCATGGTCTCAATAGGTCAACGGATAAACATGGCTGACTAGAAAAGAACTTTATAGTATTGAGTGACCTCTGCCCTGGGCCTGCACCCTCAGCCCTGCAGCTAATGAGAGATAACCAGTATAGAGTCCAAAAGCAGAACAGACTCTTAAAGACCCCTACACAGCCAGACCTGACATGGCACGGTCCCTTCTCAGGGCAGCCAGCATCATCTGCTGCAGCTTGTGTGAAGGACTCACTTGCAGGAAGGGGATGATGCCATCACGTGCAATGGCCTGCAGCAGGCGGGGTGCCCCTGTCAGGCTCTGCAGACCAGCACCGCAGGTGGAGAAGAAGGAGCCAATCACGATGACCCAGGGAGATGGCCAGGCCAGCATACCAATGACCAGGTTCCCTTGCAGGGCCTCCCCAAACCTGTAAGTAAGTAGGGAAGATGGTTAGTAGAGATTCCAAAAAGTGATCTGAAGGCAGGAAAAAGAAAATCTCTGTCCCTGTTTGAATGTAAACCCTTGGGCTTGGGGAGAAGGAAAGTAAAGAGCTCATCTCAGAGGCTCAACCCAACTAGGACCCAGCCAGCCTGAGATCCCCCCACAGAAAGGGCTTAGGTGGCTTGAAATTGTTCACCTAGAATCCTCTTAAGAGCGGGAAACCCTGGCTGATACTAAGGTGGTACTGGCCACTGCCATTTCTGCAGAGGTCCTATCTCTGTAGGTCTGGTACTATACTTCACCATGCTGTTTATAAGAACCCTTGAAGCCCTGAGATTCTGACAAGCCCGTACCCTAAGAAAGAAAGGCCCACGATAGTCCACACTAAGATTCGGCTGACTGAGCATTAGGACTGGGGTCCCTAGGTCCTATCTCTCCCATTCTCACACCTGTATTCATTCCTCATCACCAGCTTCATCAGGACTCAACTTTGCTCTGAGCAGTCTTCAATCTCCAGGCCCAAGAGGTGACATATCAATGCTTTTTAATCAGGCAAAAGGCAGTGTCACCCTCTGATAAGAGCATTTATTTAACTTATATACAACTGTGAGGCCCAGAGGTAGTTTAATTTCAAAGCTGAAGTCTTCCTCAGGAAAAACAATACCAACTACAGTCATTTCATGTAGTAAAAACCCAACATACTTATCTCGCAGGACCACACCTTCGATGCAGGCCCCAAACAGCACTATGCAGGAAAGATCTGAGTCGAAGTCAAGGAATAGACAGTCCTGGGGCAAGAGAGTAGCGTGCAAGCTCCAGGTAGATACATGTTGGCCAGCGGGTCCCAGCCCATGGGCCTGGAGCAACCCAGTAGCCAGGGGCACCTAGTGGTAAGATATCTCCATATCCTGTCCTCACAGATGTGCTCAACACCTCCACAGTCCTCTGGGTACTGTCCTCACATCTGTCTAGCTACAGAGTGCTAACCACAGGGTACTCAAAAGGTGCTTGGTTGGTGACCAAACCACCCTGCAGGGAGGACAGGACTCCTGGAACATCAGTTTCCCAAAAGCAACTGTGGTCTACACTTATGCCATATGATGGTTTGAATATGCTTGCCCCAAGGAGTGGCAGTATTTGGAGGTATGGCCTTGTTGGAGTAGGTATGTCACTGTGGGCATGGGCTTTAAGACCCTACTCCTAGCTGCCTGGAAGTCTTCCACTAGAAGTCTTCAGATGAAGATATAGAACTCTCAGCTCTGTCTGCATCATGTCTGTCTGGATGCTGCCATGCTCCCACCTTGATAATGATGGACTGAACCTCTGAACCTGTAAGCCAGCCACAACTAAATGTCATCCTTTTAAGCGTTGCCTTGGTCATGGTGTCTGTCCACAGCAGTAAAACCCTAACTAAGACATGCCATATCCTACACTACACCCAACCAAGGCTATGCACCCTTAGTGTGCACCAATCCAATGGTGGGTTGTACTTCTTTTTCCTTTGGTATTACTGGAGATTGGAAGCCAGGGCCTTGTGTATGCTGGGTAAGCACTCTACCAGTGAACTACAACCCCTGGTCCTTTCTTGGATTTTTTCTAAGGGACATTGTGTCAAACACAATCATAAGAAAAAAGGAATACAAGTGTCATGCTTTAATGTGACACATCACCTAAGGCTGTACAAGTAAGGCAGGCTGTGGGCAGGACCTGAATCTGGACAGTGCACGACAGATGGGCACAACGGGGATGTGACTGAGGGGAGTGGAGCAAAGGCAGCAGCGTTTGAGTTCAACACCCCTGGCACAGGGCCCCTTTAAGGATACAAATGAACGATGTGGTCACAATGGCCAGAATGGTCCCTGTTGGGATGGACTTCTGGGCATCTTTGAGGTCCCCAGAGCGGTTGGATCCTGCCATGATCCCTGCAGAGCAGACAGGGGTAACAGTGACAGAAAACCTAGAGGATGCTGCCCACAGAAAGATTCATCTGTAGGTCAGAGAAGAGAAGTCAATACCACCATTTCTTGCTGGAAAGGTGGTCTCTGAGGACTGAAAGACAGAAACAGAGACAGACCAAGAGACAGACAGTGACAGAAACAGAAAGACGGAGTCAGAGAGGGGTGGGGGAGGGAGAGGGAGAGAGAGAGAGACAGAGACAGAGAGACAGAGACAGTCATGGTGAGAGCACACAGAGAAACAGACACAGAGGGGGAGGGGAGGCTGGGGGCCTCACCAGTTACGGAGGGGAAGTAGATGCCAACTAGCATGGTGAAGTAGGTCATGATGTCTGTGAGGACATATGGCAATCCACCAGGCCGGCTCTCCTCGGACACAGGCACTGAGGACACGCCCTTCTTTTCCACAAATGCCCCCTTGTCCGAGTATGCGCTCCACAGGTTATCTGTAATAAGAACAGTCAGGATCTCTCAGCCCTTGGTCAAGACTGCCCATTGGACTGTCCACACTCAGCATCACCACTCACAACTGCAGGTGGTTCTTCCATGGCTCTGATTCCAATCAGGGGCACTCAGCTAGTGAGGACCACATGCAAGAAGCCACTCTCCCCAAACCTCATCATGAGGTTTTAGCATTAAGGGATCCTCTCAGAGAGCACTCACATGCTCCTAACAGCTAGCTGCCCACAGTCTTGGTGCCCTCCCTGTTAGGCATCCACCAACAAGGCGGAAACATAAGAGCCTGCAACTGCATTGGTTCCTCCGGTGATCCAGGGAGTGTGGCCACCTTCACTCTCTACTACACTCCAGCTTGGCACAGTGCAGCCCTGCACTGACTGTGAACACCCCATAGGGACCACACCATAGGTTACCTCCAGCCAGCAATCCATATGCCCTTGCTGCCTCCCTTGAGATCCTTTGAGGGTTGCTTTCTCCAGATATCTTGCCTCAGAGACTCCAGCAGGTCCTGAGTATGGGACCCATGTTCTCCTCCCCCATCACCCAGACACAGCCCTGACATCACACCATCCATTGGAGGGGGGATATGGAACCCCAACCTCATACAGAGTAGACTATGAGGACCAAGTGGTCAGGCTCCCTAGGACTGGGTCCTTCTAAGATGAAGTTGCCACCTATTTGTTATCCCAATATGTGGATGGTGGTGACACGGATAAGTTCTTGACCAATCAGGGCCACCTAGCAATTTCCCCGCCATTCTGGGCTACAAACAAATAAACACTGAATGCCTGGCCTTACCCAGCTGATTTGCAGCACATGAAGAAGGCCATTCCAGCCTAGGGTTTGGCTGGATGGGACCCCAGGAATATGACTAAGCAAGAGGAACCAGGGCCCTAAGAGTAACCTCAAACAACTCAGAGAGCTGGCCCTAGCCGTCCCCACCAACACTCACCCAGGAAGACACCACTGGCCACACCAGGGATGCCCTGGATCTCAGTGACGTTGTTCTGTGCAAAGTACTCATCACAGGTGGCACCCAAGCTGGAGCCATTGCAGAAGAGGCGCCAGAGTGCTGTGGTTACTGTGCCATTGCTGGCAACCTGCATTTTGGCACAGGTATCGAAGTTGCGATTTGCCAGAGTGCGGTTCCCTAGAAGGCAGACCCTGGAGCAGAGAAAGGGCAGAACTTGTTTTCACCAAGCTGCTCAGCAGACTCATTGCGGGGCTCAACACCTCCTGAGTAACTCTAATAAACCTGACCCATGTGACTGCAGGGTGCACATGTCAGAGCAAGCATGAAGTCATAGACCAGCAGCTTGAAGACTGATCTCACATACAAGCCCTCCATGGGTCAGGGTTGTCCTCTTCCTGCCCAGGGCAATTCACTCTGGAAGGTGGCCATACCCTCCACAAAGATGATGAAATTATAGCTCTGTGGATTTCATCCCATCCTGGCTCCCACATTCTGTACCAAGGGCCATGGCTTTGGTCAGTTCCAACATACCCAGACGGCACCTTGGTCCCATGCTCACTGCTCACTTGCTGCGACACCAGCAACTTTGGTTCACCTCCTCAATCCCATAGGAGGACAAGAGGCAGCCCACTTGAGGGGTTTCTATGAAGATGAGGAAGCCATGTCTCATGGGATAAGAATGGCCTGAAAAGCTCGGCCATCTGACTGTGGTGGTTTGAATGAGAATGTTTCCCATAGGCTCAGACATTTAACACTTGATACCCAGTTGATGGTGCTTTTGTGGGGAGGTTCAGGACATATGGGCCTGTTTCAGGAAGTTATGTTCTGGGGACAAACTTTGTCAGTCTCACTTTCAGTTTGCGCTCTCCCCACCAACACCCTCCTTCTCAGCTTCCTACTCCTGTGCCCGCTTTTTGCTGCTATTTCTCCCTGCCATGACAGACTCTCACCCCTCTAGAACCATGGGCCAAAATAAGCGCTTTCTTCCATAGCCTATTTCCAATCATGGTGCTTTATCACAGCACCAAAAAGTAACTAGTCAACTGTCCACCCTGACATATGGACAACCTTCACCAGCCTCCCGACCTCATAGATGCACCCAGAACCAGCTGCATGGGCACTGTGCCCACCGCATACTCAAAGTTCCTTAAAACCACACCGGAACCCAGGAATGAATGATTATACCTCCACGTTCTTCCCTAGAAGAGCTAGGAGAAGAGAACTAGGAGGCCAGGCCCAGCCCTTGGGACAACACTGCAAGGTGACCCAGCATTTGATCAAAGCCACTCTCACACACCCACACCACCACCAGGATGGCCTGAGACTCACGGGATGTCAGGTGGGGCAAAGGCCGTCTTGATGACACCAGCATAGATGGCCAGGATAGAAAGTACAACACAGGCTAAGAAGACCAGTGCCAGCTTGTTGACATATTTGACACCAACAAAGACTACCACCGCCATGAGCGCCAGTGCACAGCTGCCATACACACGCATGTTGTTCAGCAGGGCTGCGGCCTCACCATCTGCCGTCTCTGCCTGGAAGATGGCCGCACTTGGAGAGATGTAGGTCTGTGGGAATACAGCAGGTCAGCAAAGAAGGTCCTGTCCAGGAACTCACCCAGCCTTGACCTCATACTGGCACCCTCCCTGATACTGGCAAAGAAGGCCTGTCAGGCTTGAGGCCACTGGGTGTATAGAGACAGAATCTTGTGTACCATCCAAGATGGACCCAGGGCATTGGGCCGACAGTCACTCCTGTCCAGTTCCCTCAAACTGCCAGAGCCAGATTGTAACGTTGGTCATGTTACTAACAGGCAGGGGAAAACCCTTGTGGTGAGGGGCCAAGGACTCCTGTCAACAGCCTCAGCAGAGTCCAGTGCAGCTCCTCTGTCTTTACTAATGCCAGTTGACTGCTGAGTACAATCTCCAGAGACTCGCTACCAGATAGCAAGGATGTCCTTCAAGATGCTCTACTGTAGGAATGGGACTTCCTTAGAGACCAACCAGACCCTCAGAATGAGCATGACAATCTAGAGTCTGTGGTCCAGGACCCATAGAGAGACAAGGAACCCTAGGTCCTAGCCCAGACTCCCCAAATTAGAATATGCATTTGCCCCCATGAAACCTTTCTTTAAAAACATGGGAAGGCTTCCTTGCTGGCTCTAGGAAGCTTGCAGAGAAAAAAGAGCCAACTTCATGGAGATGGTTGTAGTGATGGTTAATATTTATTATCAATTGACAGGATCTAGATTCACCCAGGAGAAATCCTCTGGGAAGACCCGTGTCATATTAGATTAGCCTCTGGGATTAGCTCACAAAATTAGCTGGGATTAGATTACCTCACAAGAGGGAGGGATTATTTTGAGTTAACTAAAGATGGAAAGACCCACCACTTTTTAGGGTGGGTGGCACCATTCCCTGGGTTGGGATTTGGAACTGTATTCATCTGTCTTCTTCCTAGTCAGGAGTCAGCTGACCAGTTGCTTCAAGCTCCTGCCCCCATGATTTCCTGACCATGAGAAACAGTACCCATGGTGAAACTTAGGCTACAAAGCCCACCAAACACTGAGCCCAAGACAAACGTCAAGTTGCAGGGAAGCCCTTCTGCAATGGGAGTTGCAAGAATCAGTGATGAGCAGGACAGCTTTGCCTTTTCCGGCTCGAGTCCTGCTTAAGGAGTTACACAAGTCCAGTTCTAGCCATGCCTCCTGAGACAGCACAGACTATGAGGTCTCCCCTATCAGAGACCCAGACCCTCAGCCCAGACAGCAACTTTGAATAGGCAAAGTGCCTGGGTAAGGAAGACTTCCACAGACGGACTCACCAGGAAGATCTCGATGGTACCCAGGATGTACATGGCGCCTGCAAACGTCGTACCCAAGTAGAAGCAGAGGCCCACAGCCCCTCCAAACTCAGGCCCCAGTGAACGGGAGATCATGTAGTATGAGCCTCCCGCTGCAAAGAGAGTCCAAAGAAAAATATGGGTCAGGGAGTGCCATTCCTCAACACTCATAAAAAAAGATGTGTCCTCATTAAGAGACAAGCAGCTTTAGTCTGCCCTCAAAACAGAACCACTAGAAAGCCTTGGGCTATGAATTCATGTCTACCCTGCCCACAGGCACAGGCTAGCTCAAGCGTGTTGAGAACTGTCTGATACAGGCAGGTACAGTACCTCATTTGTCTTCAGAAAACCTGCTGTGCCCTCAGATGGTTAAAGGGGAGAGACTGGCACAGGCCTGCCAACTCTTTTATGCAGAGGACAGGCAGTACTGCTTGGTGGTGTGTCTCTGCTAGCGCACAAGAGTACATTGCTGCATTCTACTTAGGTTTGTAACCAAGTCAAGGATGTGGTTTCTATCTTCATAATAACAGACAGGCAAGCAGTGAGGGTGTGTCTACACCAGAGTCTCTGGGGAGAGAGCCTCTCTCTTCTCTCCATGGGTAGCACAAGACTCCACCCTGGTGAAAACAAGTTAATGTCACTGTCACTAGATGAGCCTGGGGCAGGAATGGCATCCATACGCATGTAGCTCTTGTCCTATACTACGGAAAGACCAATAAACCAACTCAAGGGCCACAGGCACTGGCACCCTCACCTGGAACCACACCGTTGGTAGCGATGGCACTCATGGAGATGGCTGTCAGCATAGTCTGCAAAGAGAGGCAGCTCTTTCAGAAAACGTGTGCCCTAAGATGCTCCAACTCACCCAGCCTGAGGTTGCAGGCTTTTGACCTCAAAGGAGGTACTAAATGACCGGGACAGACAGATGACCTGCCTGTCAACCCTTTTCTATCCAACCCACAAATCCATTCCCGAAGGTCACAGAAAACACAGGCTTCAGACCCTGCTCGCCACAGCCCTGAAAGCTGAACCTCATCTTAGGCACCTGACCCAGTTACATTTCTACCAACCCATGAAGCACAAGAGGAACACTTCATCTAAATGTGCATCCAACAGGAAATACAGCATCTCACCTTGTATCCACCTTGCCTCCAGCAAGTACCCTCTGCTCAAAAAAGTTTATTTATGGGTACCAGGAATGCCAATACCACAAAGAATGGCATTCAGGTGATAAATCAAGTGGGTGGCCAGAGGTACCCACACAGAGTAACCAGAAGACAGCCTGGGGGTGACCATATAGAATGACCAGTCTGGAAATATAGGCCAGTGCCCTAGGGTGGTCATGGTGGGGCAGACACATGAAGTGACCAGTTGGGAAGCATGGGCTGGAGGCTTGGAATGACAACAAAGACTGACCAGTCATGGGACAAGTGAGCAGGTATTCACAAGCAATGATCAAAGGACAGTGAGTAGCCTGGGATAGACACACAGGTGTGAGCTACCAAGGAACAAGTGGTCAGGTAGCCTGAGGTAGGAATCAAGGAGACCCCCATTCAAACATATTATCTGAATTCCCTACAGAAAGGACCCAGTGACATTTAGGTAAGTAAGACAAATATATACTCTTCCTCACCAGAGAAAGGGGAGAGAGAGAAAGCTGGTAAACAATGACATGGTAAACATGGTTACAGCATGACATGGTAAACCAGCATGACAAAATAAGGAAATAGTCACTAGAATAAGGAATTCACTAGAAATAAGGAGACATGCTGGAGGCCTGGGCTTGAACAAGTTACAGACCTGTGTCCCTTTCTCTACAAGAGAAACCCTGAAAATATTCATGATCCTTCCAAACTAGGGGAAGTCTCATTCATCATAACCCAGTAAGAGGAACCTGCTTCTGACTCAGCCCTCAGCCCCTCACGTCCCCAGATGTAGAAATGCCACCCTCAACATAGATACAGCTAGATAAGATATTCAGACTAGTAGGAAACCTGGCCTTTGCCAGGCTGAATGGGCCGGCCCGTCTTTCCCGAGTCCTCCATAGGAGCTGGTTCCTAGTGAGGGACTAAAAAGGCAGACCTGGATTTCCCAATAGTCGTCTTGCTCCTGAGGAAGTGCCCCAGGACTAGCTTAGAACACTCACACAGGTGCAGCACATGGACACGATGAGGAAGGACTCCAGAACGCCAGCTGCCCCCACAATCCAGGTCAGGCGCAGGAAAAGGATAACACCCAAGATGTTCTGCAGGCACGGCAGGTAGACTCCGATGAAGGTGCCCATGCGTGGGGCCTGGAACAGAGTATCAGATGTCCAGAGAGGCTCACAGGTTATACCTAAGTAACTCAGCCTGGAACCTGACCTACCCTGTGCTTTGGTTTGGAAGTCACAAGAAAGGAGAAACTGGGAAGGAACATGATGGCCATACCATTGAAGCTACAAGGAGAGCAAAAATGCCTGACAAAAATCTGTGTCCCAAATAAGATGAGGTTCCATGGTTCTGGAGCAGACCACAGGCATCTAGGGCAGTGTGCTAGAAGGGAAGAAAACTGTCCTAGGCAGGCACAGGGGCAAGCCACCTGGCTCTGCTTTCCTACTGGGGAGAAAACCAGAGTGGGAAGTTTAGAACAGTAAGATGGGGTCCTTGTTATATCTGTGGGACAACTAGGAGCCTGAACCTTGGTGCCAGGAAGCTCAAGGCATGAAAGAAAGGAGGCCAGAGAGGGGCTAGATACCAGTAAGGCTGCCTTACTGGTATTTAGTTCAGAAGTCTCAGTACAATAGGAAACAGACTAGAGATCTGGGAATATATGAGCTGAGAAACCAGACCCCAACAAAGGAGGCTCATCTCAGTTTAGGTGAACACAGAATGAGCATGGAGGACATTCCCCATGGTGATGACCACAAGGCTGGTACAGAGCAATGCTCACACCGAAGCCTGGCTGAGAATGTCATTCATCCTGAGACCAGACAGGGAGAGCCCAGCAGCTGAGGAATGGTACTAGATGGTTGTAGTTGGCCAGAGGGCAGAATCCAAGGAGAACAGACCACCTAAACCTGAGAGGACAGGATGGCAGCTCAGGCCTGCACAGGGTCCTGCCACTGTGAGCAAGGCAGGGCAGCTTAACTTCTACTAACTCGAGATCAAAGATTTCACAGGAAAAAAGGAGAGTGTATGGAGAGCTGTGGGCTTGAAAGCCTGGAGGCCTTAGCCCTGAGCCCAAGGCCAGTGAGCATCAGGGTTCACACTGAAGGGAGAAATATATATAGTAGGAGGGAGGCCTAAGCCTTGAGCTCATGCCCTCCCTATCTTTGAGGCCTGGACACTGCCTTCTGGGGTCAGAAAATACAGTCTTTTTGGACTTGGACTCTGCAAGCTGGCAGATGAAAAAAGGCTTTTGGGACTTTTTGAAGAGTTATTTTTATCTTTATTCTGTTATGTATATGCACATGAGTGAGAATTATTTTCATCTTTATCATGTTATATGTACATATATGTGTGTTGGTGTAATGCACATGAGTGCAAGTACCAATAGAGGACAAAAGAAAGGACATTTCAAAAGGACTCCCTTTGAAATGGAGTCCTAAGTTGTTCTGAGCTGTCCAACACAGGTCTTCTGGAAGAGTATCAGTTCCCTGCACTTATTGAGCCATCTCTCTAGCCTGTCTTGTCAATTTCTCCATTAAACTAAAGAATGTATGTGTACAAGACATGGTGTGGGATGGACACTAGAGAGTCAGTGTCTCTAATAGAAACATGGCAGAAAACAACTTGTCAAGGCAGGCCATTGATGGGCAGCCTGAGATACACAAGCGGCTGCCAGGTCACATGGCTTAGCTTCAGATCCCACTGAGAGATGGGCTCAGGAGCTAGCTGTCTGCCTCATATCCTAGTGCCTGGGATTCCCAGATCCTTCGAGAAGAAGAGATGGCCACCTCTAAACTCTTAGCTTTGTCCAGATGATCCAGATCTGTTTACAACCCAGGAGCAGCTCAAAAGAAAGTGATTCCTGTCTCTGGGGACAAGTTCTCTGCCATCAAAGGAGATACCAGGGGCAGGCTCTACTTCTGTCCTGCTGACCCTAAGTGAGACATTTCAACCAAGATAAGCAGCTCTGCAGTGGGCCTAACCATTAATCTGAAATCCAGTCCACAAGCATGTTGCCCTGGGAAACACTGGGCAGAGAATTGCCATACTTTGGGTTAGGGCAAAATATACTAAGGCCATACTAAGAATAATATACCCAAACCTGGATGTTGTGCTTACAAGGACGGGTTCTTTCCACAGTGCCCTTGTGGGCAGCCAAGCCTGCTGGGCTCTACCCTTAGGAAATAAAGACTAAACTGTGGAATCAACCTGAGCAGGACCTTCCTTGACTATGCAGAGTTGAGGCTGAGCGTCAGTTCCAAGATGCATTCAGCTCAGTGTCTGTTCCCTGGCACAAGCCAGGTTTTCCTTGGACACAAATGCCAGCAGACAAAAGAGACAGGCAGATGGACAAATGGACATGGGCACTGTGAACAGGGAAGGCCTGGGCTTCTGAAGCCCAAGAGCCTGTTAGGCTGTAAGTCAGTATTAGGGACACAAGTAAATTCCACTAATGCATTTGAGTGACAAACCTACCACCACAGCAGCCCCTAAATTCTCCTTTATAGTCCGTCATTCAGCACATCTGGACAGCTGTGACTCTGCCACCTCAGCAGGGTCAGCTAAGGATGCCCAGAGTATCTGGGAGACGGCAGGAAAAGGCATGGCCCAGACAACGTTTCTGAGGAAGCCACTGCCCTACTGTTAGGAAGACAACCCATGCCTCTGTTAACCTTAGCCTTGTCCCCAGAGACCACACGGCCCCAGGTCTGAACAGTCTCAAAAGCGCTGAACACCGTGTTAAACTTGAAATACAGCGCTGATCCTGCTGTGTTTGCAGCAGGGGGAAAGAAGACAGCCAGTGCCGCTCTGTGGCCTGACTTTGGTAGAGCCACAGTCATGAGAAGCACCGAGGCAGCAGCTAGATGTGACAAACAGGGTAGATCACCTTCATCTTTGCTCACCAGCACTGAACTCCTCCCTCCGGACAAAGCAGGGGCCTCAGGGAGCTATAGCATGAGGTGAATAAAACTCAAAGTCTTTAGGGAAGGCTTTAAGCCAGACATAATGGCAGGCACATACCTGTAATCCCAGCACCTGGAAACTGAAGCAGGAGAATTACTGTGAGTTCAAAGCCAACTTTGTGTGACATAGTGGGCTCCTGGCCAGAGTGAGACTATCTCAAAAAACAAATAAACACCACAACCAAATAATAAAATGAAACAGAAACCAGACCTCAGACAGGGCTTAGTGCCTGAGAAGTCTCACTGGAGCTATATGCCCCCATGGACGCCCACTAAAAGTTGTGCAGGGCAGCCTACACCGGACCTTGTCCCTTCCCAGAAGCACAGGACATTGGAGTTGTCCACTGAGACACAGTACCAGAAAAATGAAGGTGGCCAAGCTTCACGAAGAGAAAGGGTACATATGATCTGAAATCCTGGCAAGGGTGTTCTCTGTCTAGAACATTCGAAGACTACTATCCACAGAGGGCAGTACCTTGATCTCCCGCCTCCGGCTGTCCTCATCTTCCTCATGCTCCACCACACCCTGGCTCAGGTTGGTATAGTTGGCCAGCTTGTTCAGGAGTGATGACACCATGGGGTTGCTGTCCATCTCTTCCTATGGGTGCAAAGCATCACATAAGCAGGAACCAGGTTCATCAACGTCCTAGGGCAGCAGTTTCCTGGCCCAGCAGATGCATCGTCCCCAGGGCTGTGTAGAGCCCAGGAACCCACAGTCAAATGAATGGAACCCCTCAGATCTGTGTGCCCTAGAACATCTGTCCAGCCAGTGTGGAATCAGAAACCAGGGGCACTGAGAGAGTCCTCAAGGCTTCAGGAACTGTAGGGAATGCACCTGCCCAGGTTGCAGCTCACGTATCAGAAACAGATAAGCTCAGTGGATCTCAGGCAGAAGCACCCCGCTCCTTTCTCATCAGCCCAGGCTGCCCTTGCCTGGGATACGAGAGATGGCTACTCCTTTATTCTCCCACAGGCTCTTCACTAACAAACCTTCTTCGTGTAGAAACTGAAACAAAATTACCTCAAAAAGTGCCATGTTCTTCCCCTCGAAGTAGCTTTCTCTTTCCACCTCCACATTATTGATGAATGGACTATTCTCCCTGGGGTTTCCATCTCCTGTGGAAGACAGACAGGTTAGTCTAAGGATCCCAAGCCATGCAAGCCCTGAGCTAGGGAGTGGCACCGTCGTAGGTATGGGACCCTGTGTTCTAATTCCTTCCCCATCAGGATCCTGGCAGAGATTTGCCTCTGAGGGACTCCTTAGCCATTGGTACACAGGACAGGCCTCATGTTGCCAGGTTCCTAGACCAGTCCTCTCTGCCTCAGTTTCCATACATGAGATGGGGACATCCTGTGTCTGCTTCTCCCCTCAGGGTGGCCAGGCACGTTGTACACTGACTGGACTGGTGAGTATTCAAGTAAAGAACACACACACCCCCAGGGACAGCTTCAGAGAACAGGTTCAGCTTATGGGGAAAGATCAAAGGCTATTTAAACCTTTGGAGGGTGAGTACAGGCAATCGAAGATGAATATACATCACTGGTTGGGACCAGGGTGCCAGGGATGTCTCATTTGCATGAGGAGGAACTTCAGGGGCTGCTGGACACGACCTTATAAGGGGAAAGGAAGCTTAACCTAGCTACAGCTGTGTGACCTCTAGTGAGGCATGAGTGGGGGCACAGGGTTACGTGGGTCAGAAAATGCAGACCTGAGGCAGAGGGAGTGATCCTACTCCTGCTGATCTCAGGAACAAGGAGTAGTAAGAAGGGGATCAAAAAAAGAAAAAAAAAAATGAAGAACAGTCTTGGCAAATGGCACTGGGGGAGGGGGTGGTTTCGTGGGGGAGACAGGTTAGGTCCTACAGTGTGTTCTACACTAGTACCCTACAAGTAGGATCCTCAGCCCTGCTTCCTCTCCATGCCCACAGTCAACGGGGGAGTCTTGCCCTTGACAGGCAGGTCTAGTAACCAGTGTAATCTTATGATGTCCGGGATGAGAGGAGACACACCTTGGGGATTTGGATTCCTGAGCATGGAGTACCGTGGCACTGGGCACATGGTCTCGATACCTCATGTTCCAGCTGCCCAAGGATGCAGACATTTGTTCAGTCATAAAAAACATAGGGCTACGGGTTGGTATCCATTGAGTCGGGACCCCGAGGCACCGTAGTCAGAGGTGGGTGGAAAGGGAGCATCCTTGAAGAAGGAAGGAACCTGAAGGAGATGTTTGCTGTGACACCTCTCCCCAAGCCCAGGTCATCTTTTAAGACTAAGCTCACAAACTCAGATGACAGGAAAAAGATCTTCAGGGGGACCAAGAACTGAGTCATGATGTGACAGGTTGAGTCCCCTGTGCTGGTGTCTGGAACCAAGGCCTTGATTCTTGAGCATACTGTGGGCCAGCAGCATAGGGTAGAGAATACTAGGATCAAGGCAATGATTCTTTATTTGGGCCTTTTCAAGGTAGCTACTTGGAAGGAGGCACCAGGTAAAGATTCTAAACAGTCTCCAGTTAGGGAACAGCAAGTAACATTATGTCCCCTTTCAAGTCCTACTAACCAGACATGTGATACTTCTGGGGATGACTATCCTAAAAGCCGAGAGCCTCACAAACAGATTGGCCCCATTAAAGACTAAAGCCCTCTTTGAGAGGGAACACACATACACTGAGGTTTGTTTTGTTTTGTTTTGACAGTAGCTTTGAATTTCAAATTCCTCAAATCCCAATGGGATTATGCTGGCCTTCCGGGGGAAGGCCCACACACACCTCCTACTCTGCTAGCTAGTTCAGACCATGGTTTAACCACCAATCCGGATTGGTACCCAAACAGAAGAGGCTGACGCAGGTCCCTGAAGCTCACTAGACCCTTTCTGTCTCAGGATACACCTGACCCAGGTCCTAGTAACAAACTCCAATAATCAAGATCATCAGGGGTCAGGGAACAAAGGAACACAAAGTGCCCTGCCCTGAATCTAAGTAGGCCCCTAAACCGTGGCATCCGATTACATATACTAAACCAAAGCAGAGGGAGAACCCTTTGTTAGGGCCCACAGCCCAGAGGCGACTTTGTTCTAACACAAAATTCCCTCACCAGTACTCACCCAAATGCTGTAAGACCCCCTGGTGTCCCCCTCCTCCTAATTCATGGCCCTTAGCTTCCCCCAGATCACCAAGGAACAGTAAGGCAGGAACAGAACTGATGACAAGTCTTCTGTAGAGAATTCACAGGGCAGTGCAGACAGCTGAGAACACAGCCACACTATGCTTCTCAGCAGCCTGTCTTTGATAAGACAGGAGCTCTGAAGACAGCGAATTATACACAGCAAGGCACAACCCCACCCAGAGCTCAGAGCCTGTGTGTTCTGTATACACTATCCTCCCTAGTGGGGACCGCAAACTCTTCAAATTCCACTCACATCAGAACCTTGGAGCAAGTAGGAGAGGACAAGATTGTATGCCACATCATGGACTGAAGTTGAAAATATGGCAGGCTGGCTGGTCCTTTACTGGATGGTCAGGAAGCTGGGGGCAGAGTGAGGTCTGCTGATCCGCCTACGCATACATGCTCACCCTTGCGAAATCATGCAGAGCTTTTCTGCAAGAGAAGGCTTACAGGCCAAGGCACAACCTCCCTGGGTTCTCATCAAACCCATACCGGCCCCCACACAGTGACACCAGGCCAGCATCCCACAGAACAACCCCCTTCCATCTGGAGGCAAGAGCCTGTACTCTCACCTGTCCCCAGTGTGAGATCTCCTCATCTCACCAACTTCAAATCTTACACGTGGCAGATGTAAGAGAGTCAAGGGACAGATGAGGTCGCACCAAAAGAAACGGGAGAGGTGGATCATGGCAAGGCAGAGACTTAATAGGTATAAGAGACCCTGGCCAAGAGAGAGCACATGAGAGTGGCTCAAATCTTCCACGGAACAAGGTATAACCTGAAGGGACTCTTGCCAGCTCCAGCATGGCCCTTTCCCAAATTCCCTTTGCCTTGCTAAAACTCATTAAATTATATTCCTAGAGCTAGCCTCCAAGGTCTATTCCCTTATTTGGTCAATCCTTCCTCCTGAGTCTGACTACCAGAAGTCTAGCTATCAAAACATTAAAGTCCAGTGATTAAATGGCTCACCTAATTACCATGCCCAATTAAAATTAAACACCTCATCCTAACAGGAGGCTTCCTATTTTACCTTTATAAGCCACCAATTGGCCTTGACTGTCTCCTCAGTATTCAGAGGCAGTCCTTTGCCCTCAGGGGGAAATAACCCTCCATCTTCTCTCTTGGTCCCTTCCCACTTCAACCTCATCCTCTATCTCCTGCCTTTGTTTCTTATTCCCTACCATTTGTCCCTGTGGGGCAAATAAATCTTCTCTGTGCTGAGAACTTGGTTTTGGGGATCCTGAGCCAATACTTTTCCTTTCTTAACCTTTAACCTACATAAATATTATGCTAACCACCCAAAACACTATAACCAAACACAGAATCCTCATTGGTCAGTTCCTTCTCCAGAGTATGGGTAAAGCATTCTAGAACAGCATCCCAGGTCTCCTAATAAATGATATAAATTTAACAAACACCCAAGTACACTGTGGACAGTGGAGGCCAGTTTTTACTCCTCCTGGAAAAGAAGGGCCAGATAAGCCCTGGGGCGTGACACATCTGAAGAATGAATGGAAACTCTGGGTTTTTCAGGGTGTGTTACCCACATGCATACACATGTGTAGCTTCCTACCTCTGTTAGCTAACAGGCAAAGAAACAGGGCACACTAGTAGCTAAACATATACTCAGCACCTACAACTGGCTTGCTAAGCTCATTTTCCACTTAGACCATCTCAGGAGAACACTGATCTCAGAGCTAAGGCAGGGGGGTGGATGCTAAGACTAAATGTAATCAGGAGGCCAGGCAGTGGTGGCGCACGCCTTTAATCCCAGCGCTTGGGAGGCAGAGGCAGGCGGATTTCTGAGTTCGAGGCCAGCCTGGTCTACAGAGTGAGTTCCAGGACAGCCAGGGCTATACAGAGAAACCCTGTCTCGAAAAACCAAAAAATAAATATAAATAAATAAATAAATAAATAAATAAATGTAATCAGGAAATGTCAGTGACCTGTCAAAAGCCAAGAGGCACCATCTGGATAGTCCCCCATGACCACTTCTGAGGCCATCTAAGCATCGACTGATTGGAGCACAGACACACACAAGCATCTGAGAACAACACAAGCCATAGAGACTTGCTATAATACCTTGGTATACAGACCAGTGGTCAGGCTAAAAGAAACTGCCTTGGGATCTTGTAGCTGGGAGACAATGGGGGATATACAGGCTAGTAGGGTAGGCCCAGCTGAGTTGAGGAGTCATAGCTATCATATCACAGTAAAGGGTAGCTGGACAGCAAGCATTCTTGACCCTACATATCAATGGGGTATTCCACCATGCCACTATCCAGACTGTAGGGCCACAGACACAAGCTTTCAGTTCCTGCTGCCCAGAAAGCAGAGGCACACAGGGAAATTCCAGAATGAAGCAAGATAGCAGGCTTTCTATGGTGACATCACAACGCTATATGATCCGGAGAAACTCAAATAAGATATTTGTTGTGTGAAATTAATTCTCTCACCTGCTAAATGCTACAGACTTTGAAAGAAAATGTGTCTTTTTGGAGAGGGTATGCCCCAAAAGAGTCTCACAGCCTCTGCATGTGTGTGAGAGGCAGATAGATGCAGGAGAAGGGAAAGAGAAAGAATATTTCATCACAGAAAAAAAGTCACATGCAGAGAGCTGAGGCCGAGCATAGGAGAGACTTCTTTGTATTCTTATGATTTTCTGATGTCTGGAGAAAAGTTAATATCAGGTTCAAAGAAGCCAGGTGTGGTAGCACATTTAATCTCAGAAATTTCAAGGTAGAGGCAGATAAGAGTTTTGTGAGTTGCTACCCAGCCTGGTCTACATGGCAAGTTGCAGGCCAGCCAGGGCTACACAGTGAGAACCTGTTTTGGAAACAAATAAACAACTAAAAAAGCAAATATAAATGCAACCCACTCTGGTATCACCAGCTCTGAGGACACAGAGGACCAGGGTGTGACTCATAGCCCAACAACCCTCCAGAGAGTCAGGAGACAGGGTTTCAGATTCTCCCTCAGATGCTCAGATAGAGCCAACTCAAGCTCATGACCT
The DNA here is from genome assembly GCA_030674055.1 of Rhabdomys pumilio. Classification (NCBI taxonomy): domain Eukaryota; kingdom Metazoa; phylum Chordata; class Mammalia; order Rodentia; family Muridae; genus Rhabdomys; species Rhabdomys pumilio. The sequence goes on along the minus strand of JANHMN010000014.1, from coordinate 72,304,942 downwards.
TGAACAAAGTCTCTGCTACTCACCTCCTACTTAGCTCAGGTTACCAGTCTCCAGGGAGGAGGGCTACGTGGAAAGACACAGAAGGGCAAAAGCTCTTCAGAAACCATACCTCCAGCCTCCACCCATAGCCTGAGTTTAGGAGTCGCCTGCCTGGGTCTTTCACAGAAAGCAGCCATAAGGCCGTTCTGAGCAGTCACAGCTGCTGTTCTCAAGAAACTTTTCTGACCCTTTGCCCAGATGCACAGGTATAGCAATGATCACTCATCTAATGAAACAGCACTCCCGTAGCCCGACCAACACTCCCAGGGAGCATTGCAAGACACTTGTGGAGCTGTCGACAAGATGACATTTAAACAACAGTTCAGTGGGATAACTATACAGGATGACCAAGGCTGCTAGTCCCAGAAAGAAATGTAAGGACACAAACAGATGCTGGGGAGACTGGGGTGGGTAGACATGACACAACAGCCTCAACCTGGCTCACAGTAAGCCGTCCTCTATGGCAGCTTGTACACCTCTGACTTTTCATTCCATCGCTTATCAAAGTGATGTACGAATGCACAACACAGAAACACAGATATGTGCACGCTTGTGTGCACACACACACACACTCACAAACCTTAAAGACAGTAAAACACACCATCAGAATTTCAGTACATCCCTCCAGTTGGGGTCTGTGCTAAAGACAGTAAGCTTGCAATCGACCATTCTCTCTAGTCCCCCAAGTACCAACCACAATTCTTTAACAGATACACCTATCATCAAAAACCAAGCTCTGGCTTTGGGCAGATCAGAAGAGATTACATCACAGGTGGGATCATACCTAAACCAAACAGATGTATTTATGGTACCTCATCCTCAGGACACTGAGAGGGCATCCAAGATCCTCCCTTCTTAATTCCACCAGAGTCACAAGATAACTAAGAATCAAATAGGGGCTGGAGAGATGGCTCAGCACCTAAGAGGACTGATTGATCTCCCAAAGGTCCTGAGTTCAGTTCTTGACAACCACATGGTGGCTCACAACCATCTGTAATAGGGTCTGATGCCCTCTTCTTGTTGTGTCTGAAGAGAGTGACAGTGTACTCATATACATTAAATAAATGATTGATAGATAGATAGATAGATAGATAGATAGATAGATAGATAGACAGACAGACGACAGATAGCTAGATGATAGGTAATAGATGACAGATAGGCAGGTAGGTAGGCAGATGATAGGTGATAGATAGATGATAGATAAGATAGATGATAGGTAATAGATAGATGACAGACAGACAGACAAGCAGACAGATAGATTGAATGAATGAATGAAATACTTCCTTGAGAAGTGCACCTGCATCTACATGAAAAGAAAACACCAGGGTCCCTTTGTCATTTAGATGACTGTTAATTTTCAGATCTCCACTAATTACTTCTATATCTAAATAAACTTAAGTCTGAATCATATTTTTGAGAGGATATTTGACACTTAAGGTCTGCACAGAGGAAACCTTGATTTAAACACACAACACACAAACACTCAAACCCAGAGCTCAGGAGTCACCAGAGCTGAAAGCTATTAAGCTCTGAGGCAAAGCTGCTCATCCGAGGTGGCGTCTCTCTCTATCAGACTACACATTCACTAAAACTAGAAGCATCTTGGGCAGAGGACAGCTGAGCCTACAGCTGCCAATGAGGCAGAGGGATGAATGGCATGAGAAGGAATGGACTCTAGGTCAGGTACCTGCTGCCAGCCAAACACTTAAACATGGCCTTTCCACCAGCTGGGAGGAAATCTAGGCACCAGTACTCTGCTGGTAGGCAGACAGACACTCTCCCCTGCGGGTAAGATGTGGCCAGGTCAAGAGACCACAAAGCTAAGTCTCTACCATAGGAAGACAAATTCTTCTGACAAACTCCACACTTGTGAACCAGAAGTGATCTATTTCCCTCACTACAGAAATACTTCTAAAAACCTGTCTATTTCACACGCGGTTAGCAATGGCCTGCCATTTACTCCATGACAGAACAACCAGAAAGGGTTCACTCAGAAGTCAGGGGACAGGCGGAGCCCAGAACCTTCCATAGCTGAGATGCAGCAAGATTTAGAAACTTGCCAAGCCAAGCATTCCCTATAAATGCAGAATGAGGAGACAGAGGGCACCACTTGGAGATACCTGGGGTCTGTAAGGGTTGGTGATAGAATAGAGATGCAGATAAGTCATTCAATCCTCCCCCTTTTCTGCCTCACAGTGTATCTTTCCTGGCATTAAGGAATGTGACAGTCTGATGGCTGGGATGCATGCCTTTAATCAATCACAGCACTCAGAAGCAGGTCATCTTTGTGAGTCTGAAGCCAGCCTGGTCTACATATCGAGTTCCAGGACAGCTAGAACTATATAGAGAAACCCTGTCTCAGAAACACAAACACAAAACAACAACAAATGACAGGTCAGGATCTTCAGCCATAAAGTCTAGAATAGAACAAATGAGCTACAGATGCACTATCTCCTCCCTGCAAGCCTCACTCATGGAAACAACAGAAAGACAGAGACTGCTTGGCTGAGCTGTCATGGATCTGCTGCAAACCCCAGAGCCTCTGAGCCTACAGAGCCACAGAAGAAAGGACCTAAGTTACTGAGGGAATTTTCCTTTAGAGTAGAGGGAGCCACAAACCCTATCAAACCTTCCAGCCAAGCTGGTGCCTGCATTGGCAACATCATGTATAAAACTATAAAACAATTAACTGCAGAAACAGCAAAGAACCTCAAAACCCAGGGAAGCCAGACAGACTCCTAGAAAGAAACAACTGGAGGTATCATGCCTCCCTTGTGCCACATGCAGCCATCCTCTGACATCTGTATCCTGTTGGCCTTTAAGATGCATGTATAAGGGTCTCAGCCATCTCCGGCAACCAGTGACTCCATAATCCTTCACTGCCCCATGTGGCAGCCAGCACCTTCTCCCTGTGTAACACCTACAACCTGCCAGCTCTTGCCTCAACGGCAAAGGACCGTTCCAAGGGCAGCTAGCCGATCAGAAACCAGAGAGGGCGGAACGGCAGCTGACTACCCATGCCTCACATCATTTGTAGAAAGAGAAAGAAAAATTAAAGGGCTAAATGTCAGACCCAAAGGCTAAAGGGTCTGACTGTGGACAATTCAGTGAAGAGATGGGGCAGCCAACTCACTAAAGGAGAGACCTAGAGGGGCCTCAGACAACTGTCCCCAGTGATCAGGACGACAACAGGGCTGAATCCTGGGACAGTGAAAGACCCAGCACTCACTCCCTAAACCCTTCCTGCCCTGACAGAGGGGGGGGGGGGGCAACAGTAGTGAGATGATCCCCACAGAAGAAACTCTCCAAGACCTGACCTCACTCCCCTGACATCAGGTTACCAGAAATGAGTAAGTGTAAGAAACTCTCCCAGCTGCCGGGCAGTGGTGGCACACGCCTTTGATCCCAGCACTTGGGAGGCAGAAGGCAGGCGGATTTCCGATTTCTGAGTTCGAGGCCAACCTGGTCTACAGAGTAAGTTCCAGGACAGCCAGGGTTTTACAGAGAAACCCTGTCTTGAAAAAAAAAAAGAAAGAGAGAAAGAAAGAAAGAAAGAAAGAAAGAAAGAAAGAAAGAAAGAAAGAAACTCTCCCAGTTAAGACACTAAGACTCTGCTCTTTCAGAGGACCAGGATTCAATTCCCAGAACCTACAAGGTGACTCACAACCAACTGTAACACGTTATAGAGTACTAGGTGGCACAAGACACTCGTATGGTATACAGACATACATGTAAGTAAAACATGCATGGGAAACAAGGAAACCCCACAGAACCTAGGCAGCAGTGGACAGAGAACCTCCAGGGAATATGGCAGCAGTTGCAGAGAGAGTAGCATCATGACTCTTTACAGCTGCCTAGTGCAGCACAGCTCCATAATCCTGCCATGAGGTCAGGAGGACTATATCATTCCTACCTGGCACTAGGGAGGCCCAGTCTCTGACATAAAAGGATTTAGACACTGTTACCACCATACAAGGTCTGGCGGTTCTATGGACACTGCCCACAAGCCTATGTATCCTCATAGGCTGCAGTTCTTCACAGGGGAGAAGCCACACCAGGGCCTCCTACGGTATCTCACCACAGTTCTGGGCCCACAGAGATCATAGCACTTTTTCTTAAAAGTGCATCAAGTGCTTCAGGAAGACATGTTACAAGCTGCATGGAACCTGGGCCAACCCTGACCTCTGTCATGAAGGCTACAGGATGTGTTTCAACTTGGAGGAAAAGGCTCACCTTGGTTTTTCACTTTGTCATCTTACATGGGGACAGTCCAATGTTAGCCTAGGGACAGTTGCTCATAGCTGCCCACTAGATATAAACTGTCCCTGTTTCACAGATGTCCAACTGAAGCCTGATACATTTTAAGGAGTACAGATATGACCAGAGATAGTTGTAAGTACAACGCCCGGGAAAGCTCCCATGCTGTGTTTGGTTGCGACGTGGATGTAACAAGCAAGGTTGTATTTGGATGTGACTCACTGTGGAAATACAAATTTGCTGACTTTTAACTGAGACCAGCACCTACCCATCTTCTACTTAGAAATCCCTCAAACACCTTCTCATTAAGACCCTTGTCCTCGGAGGCAACCTCAGGTCTGGCTTCTCAAGTCTTAATGGATTCTTCTAAGGTATGCAAATGCGACATCCCTGTTCAGCAAGCAGGTAACAAAATGCACAGCTTCCTCCTGTAGCTGCAGTCTCTCGGGTCCCATTGAAGGAGAGACTAAAGGCTTCAATTCAAGCTTTAGGAATCCTGTCCCTTCAGAAATTCTGACTATGTATGTCTGAGAGGTGTGTGCATAGGTCAGAGGTGGCCAGGGTCCTGGGCATGGGAGGAGACAACCTCTCCACTAGATAAGCATCAGGTATTTGTGAAATCCAGCCAAGTTTCATAGGCAGAGCCAAGCAGTGCCAGAGCCACTTCTGGCCCTCAGCCCAGGATCTGCTCCAGGACAGCAAGTTGATTCCCCACTCCCAGCCTGTTCCCTGCAGAGTGGTGTCTTAGTAGGGAGAAGCCAGGCACAACCTGGCAGGCCCACAGACCCATTCACAGGCAGCCAGGCCTTAACAGCATGACCCAGGCAGGCATGGCCTCCTCCCACCCTTGTTCTTCTTGAGGCAGGCAGGGCTCCAGGGTATTACTACTAATCCCTCAATGGCTCAAGAGAGGAATAGAAAGCAACCCCTGAGACTCAGAGCCATATCCCCTGATAGGCTGAGGAGCCTGGCCAGTAGAGCTGGCTGCAAAGACCAGCAGCAGCCTCCTCCCTTTCCTGCCATCAAGTGTAGGCGGGTCTACCCAGCTTAGCAACACAAGAGATGGGGCATGGGTCACAGAGGAGCTGAGTTTGTGTACAGAGGCCTGGGGGAGGAGGTAGGCAAACTGCTTAGCTCATAGGGCTGGCTACTAAGCACCTACAATAAAATGAAGTCCAGCCTGGTAACCTTAAGGTGCTCTTTGGCTTCCTAAGAACAGCCTATCCCGAGCCAGGACCACCACCATAAAACCACCCTGGTGGCTGCATTGTGAAATGGTTTTGTGCTAGAATGGGTTTCAGAGTTCCAGGGCCCTGAAAACTCAAAAAGAATACCCACCGGCTCTTGACTGCCCTCCAGATTCTCAGAACCTTCACGCATCCTAAAAACCCAGCAACCTGGAAAATTCAGGCCAGTGGGACAGGCCACAGAGCATGGTTAAGGACAGAGAGCCACAGGCTGACTGACAGGCCCCAGGCTGACAGCTTCCCACTCTCAACAGCAAATTGCTAGCTGAATGAACAACATATTCTGAAGAGAAAACAAAGGAAATAATTGAGAAACAAGAACCACCCACAGCTCCAGCCAGAGAGGGCCACTTACTTCTTGTGGCATTTCCCATGCACATTCCTCTAACCCCTGCCTCCCATCTCAGGTTTCCAGGACAGTGAGGTCCAATAGAGCCACTCCATCCTTCAGGGAACAGGCCCAGTCCTTTCCCATCTGTTCTGAGTCCTGCTCAACACTTTCAGGCCTGACTTGACCTCTCTATCACTCTGATTCAGTGTGGGAACTTTTCAAGTTAGCGGCTTAGAGTGTTTCCTGTGCAATCAGGCCTAGCCTTCTTCCTGCAAAGCAATACACTTTACTTCAAGGTTGCACGGATGCCGGGCTGCAGATGGGGCTCTAATGCACAGGCGAAAGAACATTTGCACCAGAGTGGCAGGCAGCCCCACTTCTCTCCACAAGGCTCCATGGGAACAGATCCAGGTTTAAGCAGAAACTGGCAAACCAAGTGTGTGAGCAAGGCTAATGCCTAGGAGGGCTGGAAACCCTGCAACCTTGGTTAGTATCTAAATGTACAGCTAGCTGTCCACTCTCCTGCTCACCCTAACCTAACTCAGTAGCACCGGGTCTCATATAGTTTGAAAGGCAAAGATTCTCAGAGGAATAGTAAAAAGATCTGGGGGCCCAGGGAGTAGTAAAGCAAGGCTTCCCAAACGATGTGGCAAGCCTGTTCTACCTCCTACCCTGGGATTGGTAGGACTGTCCCTAAAACATGACCATAAAGGCCACTGGAATTCCTTATGTCCACTTACAAGGCAGCCTAGGTAGGCATCTCCCATGTTCAAACCAACTAAAACCCAGAGAAGCACAGAGAAGCCTTGCAGCCTGCCATCCAAGAGGTTCTCTGGAAAGAAGCAGCCAATGTAGACAAGAGATCAGAGCCTGATAAACTCCAATTACACGATTTCAGACACATTACACACAACATATACCTGCATGAGTGTACACACATACACATGCATATGCTTACACATGTGTACTCATGCATACTCACACACATACATGTTTTCACCTATTCACAGTTACACCATACCTACATGTACACTGCACTTAAGTGTACATACCATGTACACGTGTGCATAGAAACATGACCACTGTTCATCTGCATGGCAACATATTCCCCGCACAGGCCAAAAGAAATCAGAGCTCCAGACTGTACCATTGTGGAGGGCAAACCTCAGGACATTAGTCATCTATGAGATGACAACCCTAGAAGCTACCTAAGCAGGTAGGTCTGGGACTTTTAATGTAAAAGGCATGCCCTTCAGGAAGACAGCTTCTGGTGACCTCACTCTCCAACATCCCATGTCACACAACTGATACTAGCCATGATCCTATCTCTCTTCCTCAGAGACCAGAGCATCATCAGAGCTGAGAAGGGGCATGCTGTTTTCCAAATACCCAGATGAAAAAGGTCCACAACAAAGCAGAGGAGGGTGGGGCCTGTGCCTGCATCAGCACCCCCACAGGACATCAGTCAGATCCTCCCAGGGGCAGCTTCAGTTACATACTTGTCTGGGCTGTGGTCAAGTCCCTCCATTAAATGAAAAGGGAAACCCAAGAGCCTCTTGGCACTCCCTCCTCTGGCCTCTAGAGCACTCAGTCCTCCCCAGTGACCATCAGATGTTTCCTGAGCCTCCCTGAAAGCCAGGCCCCAGCCTGCTGGCGCCAGAGACCCACAGAAGGACAGGCCTAAAGATGAAAGGTCATGGCTGCGTTTGTAAGAGACAAGGTCCTGGTGAGGAAAACTGAGGCACAGAGAAATACTCAAAAGTCATTTGCCATCTTCAGAAATGGGTAACTCTAAAGTAGGCAGACATCAAAGACATGAGCTTAGGCCAACATAAGGCCAGAGATGGTGACTCCCAAGTCCCCTACATTGAAAGCTTAAAGCATCTCAGACTACCAAGGAAGTGAAAATGTGTCTATCTATGAAAACACAGGTCTGGACTGCCACCCCTTTTCCTCCCTAGAACTCCTCAGACCCTTCCCTCACGGGGCTGTGATAAAAGGCATGTGTGATTCTCAGAATATCAGATCAAGAAGCGACATTGCCAGCTCACATCCCAATATACCCATCCACCTCTACACCTGAAACACCTTAAAACAAGCCTAGCCAAGAAGGAGGAAAACAGCCTAGGTATCCCAACAACTGGCCGGTGGCACCAGTCTTGCCTCCCACCTATAGGTATCTTAGATCCTAAGATACCAGCACCAGCAGCACAGGCCCTTAGTTAGGAAGGACATGATTCTATAGAAGCCCCCAGCCAAAGGGGACATCTGACATGCTTACTAAGCAACTCAGATCCAGGAACACCATAACTATACACTCAGAACCCCCAAACCTGGATACCCTAGGCTTGCTTGTGTCCTGGCCACCATGGACATACACATGAACAGAGAGCTGGAAGCCTCTGCCATTGAGCAGAACTGGAAGGCTTATCCCAGTCCCTACCCTAAAGGGCAGTTTCCCTCCTTTGCATAATAGGAAGGTAGCAAACTTTATGACTGATCCCTAGTGGGGACTCAAAGTCAACACCCATTAGGACATGGCACCATAAGCCACCATAGCCCTGAGTGTCATCCACTCCTGTCTACACAGGGCTTCCTTGCCTCTACATAGAGGAGTCTCCCCTATGAAGTCCAGCCCAGCAGATCTCACACTCAAGTGGCTGCCTCCTGTGTAGCTGTCATTCCAAATGACAAAGAACGCCACCCAGTCACTTGGCCAGGGCCTGACCAGAGAAGCATGGGACCGGTGGTTAATCCTTAACATCGTACACCAAACTTTGCCCTCTAGGCTTGCAAAGGCAGGGTTTAATGTCCGAAGAGCAACAGGAACTGCAGGCTGTCTTGCCAGCTGCACTCCCTGCTATACTGCTGGGTGTCTGACCTCATGCTGCACCCAACTGTACAGCTAACAGAGGGAGCCATTGAAGCACCAGAAGGCAGCAGGTCTGGCCCAATGTCTCTGCCCCTCAACACTGGAGCATGGGCCTGCCATGACACTCCCTGGTCAGATGGTGTCTACTCTTTGACCTCTCTCACACATTCACTGCCAGGCAGGCTGAGTGAGATAGCTCCCAAAGGATCTTAAAGGTGACTGTGGCCAGGACCCCTGCTGAGGTCTGAAATGTTTTCTGGGGTGCAGCAAAAATCCCATCAAGTCAGACACTGCTGAGAGCTGCAGTGCTGCTTCTGAGTAGCAGCTCTCTCCTCCTGGGCACTACCCCTTCCTGATAAAATAGGTACACCTGAAGCCAAACAACTCTAAGTAAGGGATATTGGGATTGCCTACCTAAAGAAAAACCACCCTGAAATTCATGAGCACCACTCACAGAGGGGGCATAGCATGGTTCCTGGTGTTCTCTCACAGCTGTGTCCAGAACAAAAAGCAAAATGGGGTCTCTCTCCAGGTTCAGAAGGTGACACTGTGTCTAAACATGTGGTTGCCTATGTCTGCTGCTCCTCAGCCAGAGTCTAACACCCAAAGCAGCTCTTAGGTTACACATACAACACCTGTGGTGTACTAGGAACAGCAGGCAACAGGACCACACCCAGCACAAACAGGTGAATTAATATGCTAAGGACACACAGCCCAGCAGCTCACGTAATGCTACTCACTACTGACTTCTTCCTAAGGGAAACCTCTTCATACTAGAATCCATGGTAGCCCTGCTCTGATAGAGTTGCCTCAGCTCCTGTAGCATGCACACACTTGCACACAAGACTCCACCTGCCAGGCTCAGGGCCATCTTTCCTAAGGAATTCCCCCCAGCCACCTCAGCACCCTGTGGCTACCCTGAGTCATCACCATCAAAAGTTAAGTTCATCCTCAGCCTAGGCCCTTCACAAGTCTCCTAAGGCTACAAGGCTGTCTTTCTAGAAGCCATCAGTTTGTCTCTGCCACCACTGGCAAGTGGTCTGTATCATCCCTGCACACACTACTAGGATTCCTCATTGCTCCCATGCCCCAAGGAACACATGCCCACTCTCCCACTGCTCTGCAGACAAGATATCAGCATCCTTCGTATGTTCCCTTGACGCTCAGCCTCACAGAACACGCTCTCCATCACTAATTGCCCTATATACCATGCTGGGTTCCTATAGTGCCAGGATGAGGCAGGGAATCCATCTGATCACAGATACTACCTTAGTAGGTGATCTTTCTAGATCAATGTGACTGCAACGCCCAGTGCCCAGACAACCCAAGTCTGCTAGGCCTGAGGCACATGGCATTATCATCATAAAAACTGTCTCTTCAACCCTTTGGAACAGTTAAGACATCCACCCAGCACAGTGGTCAGGAAGCCTGGGCGACATTCCAGAAAAGGACGCATTTCCAGGTCCAGGAGGACCCTTAGATTAATTTAATTAAAAAATAAATAAAAGGCAATGACTGGGGAAAAAGAGTCAAAACATTCAGGTCTCTCATCAGTCCTGAAGGCCACGCCAGTGATACCAAACCAGTTACTAGGAAGTCTACGGAAAATGACAACACCTAATACCATGTGACCTTCTTCTGGGGAGGAACCAGCTCCTCTAACCTTCATGTGCCCGCAAAGTGCATACACGGATGCATGCTCACCCACATGAACATGAGCCTAGCAAGATGACTTGTGCTGACACCTGTCCCACTGATTCCTAAGGGAAGGGCCTGTTGCGTGGATACAGTTGAGAGGAGCCACCTGGGTTCCCAGCAGTCACCTGCTCCATGAGATCCTTTGTTTCCCCCAGCTGCTTTGTGCAGTTTTGTCTTACAATAGGAATACAGGTGATCAAAGCTATGGCCCCAAGGCAAGCACTGAGCAATAACCCAGCACTTTCTTTGGTTTGAAAAAGAAAACTGCTTGTTTCCCTCTTACTCTGATTACACACAAATCAGGGGCTGCTATCTCTGTAAATGACCCTCAACCCCACCTTGAAAAACTCCCAAAGGTATTATGGTTTGTGCTCACACACTCAGTCCCACCTTCAAGGACTCCAGGCAAGATGGAGAGAAGGCCCATGCCCACCAGCCCCTGCTTGGATCTCCAGCACCAATGTGACACACCCTTTTCTGAAAATCCCAGGATGAGGCTGTTAATTCTTGTCCTAGCCTAGCAGAACAGGGCCTAAAGTCTCCTGCTCAGTCCTCTTCCTAACTGTACTTTTCTCTGAATCTTTTTGTCCTAACTGTGACCCCTGTCGGCACCAGCCCTGAGGGCACAGAACACCATCCTCTGCCCAGCCTCCACTCAACCTCCAGACAGAACAAAGGTGACTCAGGACTGCCTCCTTTAGAGTATCAGTAGAGGGTCACCTCTACAGAGGAAAGAAGTCCCCAGGTGACTAACATGGAGTCAGCTACAGAGTATGCCACCACGTGATTGGAATCTGAAAGAGGACCTGCTGCCAGACTGAAAGGAAGCCTGCACAGACGTCAGATTTGACCTGGAGTGGAAGGGCCCTCAGGTAGTGATTACCTTGCAATAAATCCAGAAAGACTCCATTGTAGAATCTCCTTTCTCAGGCCTGGGGCACCTCACTAGGGGCCCTGCACAGTCCCTGACAGGTTCCCCATAGGTCTTGGGATCTAATGATGCCCCATTCTGATAGGAAGGGTCCTGGACCCAAGCAGTGTCCTCTCCACTCACACACTGAAAAAAAAAATTCCAATAGAACACCAAGAATTCACACATCCTTTCCACTTCTAGAGGAATTTCACAATGAATAAAATCCAGGTCCAACATCTATCCTGCTGAACGGCTGAGGGACATGTTCCCTGCCCAGATGCACAATCCCAAGTGCGTCTAGAACACATGCTTAAGGGAAGGGCCCTGAACAAAAGAAAAACAGAAGCTAAAAAAACTGAGGAAGCAAAATGTGGATGTCACACTCACCACGCCTGCCTTCTCCTTGCCCAACCGATTTTTACTTATATGAGTTGGGAGGCCAGCCTTCTTCCTGTCTGTACAGGATTTTCCCACCAAAACTAAGTGTGAGGTTCCTTCCCTACCCCTGGCTGGGGTCTGCCACCCCTGTTAGAAATCAGGAAAAGGCAGTCCAATGGCTGGCCCATTAGGATCCATCTCATGCAAGGGCACTAAGGCCTCACACTATTACTGATGCTATGATGTGCTTACAGACAGGAGCCTGGCATGGCTATCCTGAGAGGCCTTACCAGCAGCTGACTGAGACAGAAGCAAATACATTTACACTCAACCACTGAACTTAAGTTGGGGACCCCTATGGTTGAATTAGGGGAAGGATTGAAGAAACTGAAATGGATGGCAACCCCATAGGAAGACCAGCAGTCTCAACTTACCTAGACCCCAGGGAGGTCCCAGAGACTGAGCCACCAACCGGGAGCATAACGGGTCAGTGGAGGCCCCTGGCACAAATACAGCAGAAGTCTGCCTGGTCAGGCTTTGGTGGGAGAAGATGTGTTTAATGGAGAGACTTGAGGCCCCAGGGAAGAGGGGAGGCCTTGGGAGGGAGGGGAGAGAGTACCTTCTCGGAGGCAAGAAGGAAGAGGGATGGGATGAGAAACTTTGAGGGGGTCAACGATTGGAATGTAAATAAGTAAAACTGAAAACAAAAATAAATAACTATAAATAAAATTTTTTTTAAAAAAGAAAGAATGAAATCAAGACAAACCCTAGCAGACTTGTGACTACAACACTCACCCCTGTCATGGTACACTTGCTGAAGCTTCCAAAACCATCATTATAGAAATATTAAGTATACACAGCTCCAAATTGCAAGTTCTATCTGAGCCCAGCCAAGCTACTTAAGTTGAGGTTGGACCAACCATAAAAGGATCGTTAAAACACATACACTCAGGATGTGGCTCAGTTGGTAGAGCATTTACCTAGCAATATACCAAGCCCTGGTTCAATCCTGACCAGCAATACATTTTTTTTAAAAAGTGGGTGTGGCAACACATTACTGCAATACAGTTGGTAGAGGCACCAGCATCATGAGTTCAAGGTCATCTTCAGCTACATATTGAGTTCAAGGCTACATAAGACCTCATCCCGAAACAACTAATTAATTTAAAATTAAAAGTGCACACTTGTCCCCTTGTTAGCCTAAACATGTGCAAGTCGTAAGAAGCCTGACAGTTACTTCCCTTTCGAGAAGCTGAATCCTCAGCCCTGAGGTCAGGCACCACTTGAGGGCCCTGATAGTGCAGGGAACAAGAAATGAATCAAACGGAAAATTACCTCTGCCTGAGACACGCTAGTCATATAGGACATCCGAAAATGTGTAGAACTGTCTGCCTCAGGCAACTGGGCACCAGTGATGCTGCCAACCCTCCACACTTCCCTGCTGCACGCACATTGAGTTTGGACTTCTAGATTCTGACTCCACCTTACAACTGATTGATTTTCTGTGTTTAGCCAGGCAGCAGCCCTGAGACATAGCATGCTTTGTCTGTGCAGAGAAAGCTGAACAGTCCAGCATCCCACGGAGAAGGTCACAGAGTGAGACGGGCAGGCTGCTGACCTGGGCTAGGCCATTTCCGGGCCAGCACTCCTTGCCTGTGAATGCAGGCTCCTAAAAGTGTGCCTAAAGGAAGCGCAGTTTCTACTGCCTGTATTCTGGGCAGCAAAAGCTCTGAGGCCAATATGAAAGACCCCCTCTCTTGAGGGCTGCTCCCTCTTTTCCTTCCAGACCCAGAGCCTGGAGCCCGAGCCTCCAATGTAAGACGTGGGGTATGTGCAAGGCCAGCTGCAGCTGTGGGTCTGTGCTGGGTCCTCTCACTTCCACGGGTGGAGTAGGGCCTATTAGAATCTAGGTCTAAAGGAGAGTTGGAACAGGGAGGACGCAGTCAGTTCAAGGTGACTTGCCATCAGCAGAGGGGGTGCTTAGAAGTGGGATGGAGAGAGATTCCCAGGCCCATCCCCACCCTGTGGAAAGTGAAAGTGCCAGAGAGCTCCGGATCCAGGGAACAAAGAGCAGCAAAGAGAAGCCCGCGCTCAGAGTGCGCAGCCCCCTCCCCAGGCTTACATGGGCCTCTGTCCTTCCTCTAAGATCCCAAGGGAGGTTTGGCTGGTCCAAGGTCAGTGAAGGCAGATCTGGGATCCCAGTCGGATTTATTGGATAACCGCACTGGGCCATCCTGGAGCAAAGGAAAGCTTGCCCAGAGAAAGCTGTACGTCAATGAGATGACCCATCCAGGGGTCTGTACCTCCAACTCTCTCAGGTACTACCTAGACAACTGGGCCTTCCCGTTTCCATAGGTACCTCCAGTAGCTCTGCAACTCCTCCCTAGTCCCGTCAGAGTTGCCGAACCAAGTAGTTTCCGGTGCTCCAGCCAGGCCATGAAGAGAGGTGGGAACCGCGCCCCCAGGGCTGACTGAGTCAGGCCAACAGGGAGACATGCAGTGGGTGTCCCATGCAACCCGAGCGAGGAGCAGAGCACTGAATTCAAGAGACTGAATGAACAGAGCCAACAAACTACCAGCCCAAGAATCCTCTCCCGATCTCGGGTCACTCCTCCGAGCCAGGCAGGCACCAGCTGGCCCTTCTGACCCCTTCCCATCGCCCCGCTACGCGCCGCGCGGACCGCGGTCAACCAAGGAGCCAGAGCGGCCCAGCGGCAGCAGAAGGGCCCAGCCTCTGCCTTTGTCCGGTTGCAGGTGCGGCCAAGCTCACCCGGCGTAGGGGAGGCAGGATCCGCGCTCTCGGGGGACTCGGGTTCCTCCGTGCGCTCAGCAGCTTCGTCCCCGGCGCCGTCGGCGCGCGCCTCCACCGGCACCACCGTAAAGTTCGTGGGCATGGCTCCGTTAGACTCTGCTGTCCCTCGAAGCCACACGCTGCTCCGGAGCCGCCGCCGGACTCCAGCGCAGGGGCGGGGTCCGCCCGGCCCGCCCTGCCCGCCACGTGACCTCACCTGCCCGCCCCCACGGCTCAGGAAAAGTTTGCCCGGAGCAGGGTCGGGCGGCTTTCCCGAATGGTCACGCCCACTACAGGCTCCGCCCCCTGAAACTCCGCCCCTGTAGCCATAGTCCCAGGGTTGCCCCGCCAGAACCGTGTACCCTCAAGGACTCTGTACCCACAAGCGCAACCTCTAGAGGCCACCGCCGAATGAACTGCCGACAGCTGCAGACCTCCCTCAGCACAGGAGACACCAGTTCTGCCCCGCAGGACCCCATTCTCCCTTCACCCCTACTCACAACACAGGCTCCTAGCCCTCCCGCCCTCCAAGAGCTGGTCATTCACCACTTCCTCAGTTTCAGTTCTCCTGTTCTCACTCCAAACTCCCGTGAGGCTCTTCTCCCACCACCCCACAGATCATGGCCCCTTTCTCTCAGCCTGTCTGCAACTCCCCATCCCTACCAACGGTGGTGATCTCGGCCCAACCCCTGACCAGGTCAGGCTGCTAACGTAGCCCAGTGAGTAATCCATGGCTATTCAGGGGAAGTTGTGCACCCTACGGTTAAGTAATCCCACCCAAGAAGGTCACTGGGCTCTGGGACAGGACAGGACAGCCAAGCCCCAGCCTCTTTGTACCTGCTGACAGGAGTGTTCTACGATCCAACCTAGGGAACCCTTGCAGCCCAAACTTGGAGGATGGCACTTCCTCCCTTACATTTGGCTCCGAGGACAAGTAAATCCCGAGGGTAGTAGTGACAGGAAGATCCGAGCAAAAAGTTCCAGAATACCACATGGAGGAGGTCACAGATCTCCCGAAATTCCAGTACCTTGTGCATTTTCAGTGAAAGACTGGTGAAAAACTGGAGACAAATACTCATAAAGAGAGAATGGAGCTAAAATGTTAGGGGCAGGCTTGAAACTCAGTAAGAGAGTGTTCCCTACCATTTCAGAGACCCTGGTGTCATACCCGACACATCCTACAAAAAGCCATAGCCCCTAGGTGGAATGAGTCAACCAAAACTGTTTTAGATGCTCAAAGAGAAACATAGGTGATATAGCTAGAGTTGCTCACAACCTGTGGAACAGTGCCAGCTGGGGGTGGCCTGGCCCAGTTCAATCAGGGACAAGGTTTGGAAGGCAGCTGCTAGACCAGTGACTGGAAGTTACATGGATTTGCATATCCGACCAATGAGAATAAAACATTTTGAAACCAACTCAGAAAAGGCATTTCTGTGAAAACCCAACTGGGCCCAGCATGGCCTGCTTTCTGCCCTCTGCCAGGAAGGAGCTTGAGGGAAACATGGGTTGCTCAGGAATGACCTCTTAGACAATTACTCCAGCTCCTGGAGTGCATAGGGTGCCGCTTGTTCAGGCCATATTGCCACCTGCCATGGCACTGCCCTCCAGGAGTTATCCATACCATAGCAAATAGGGAAGGGCTATCACCTGTTTCCCCTGATCAGCTGGACCTTAAGTGGAAACAGTGACCTCCTCCTCAGAACAAGGTCCAGACAGGCAAGCACTTAAGCAGGAAAGTCCTGCCCCATTCCCTGCCCTTCTCCTCTACTGTTTTTAAAGACAGGGTCTCATAGCCCAGGTTGGCCTCAAATTTTGATATATATCCAAAGACGACTGAAGTCCTGATCCTCCTGCCTCCACCTCCCAAGTACTGGAATTACATACACGTACAGACATGCCCAGTTATATTCTTTTTTCAAACGTCTATCTCTCAGCCCCATTTCTTCTGGCTGACTGAGCACCAGCAAGGTCTATTACTATGGCATGATACACACAAGCTGGGAACTCAGACAATACGAACATTGCACCCAGTGAAATTAAGGAAGAGTATTGTCAATACACTCGGGTACACTGGGAGCTTGAGTGGGGGAGGGGGTGCCCACTGAGCTTGGCTACCTACAGAAGGAAGAGCCCATGGAACAGGGCAGAGTAGCCTGTGGAAATATTTTAACCTCCACAAAGTAGAGACGTAAGGTTTCCATCAACCCAGTATGGAGAGCCTCAGGACCAATGTAGCACCAAGTGTTTTAACTTGAAAGAAAATAAGTGGCTCATACAGAACCAAACCTTCCTAGACATCTAAAGTGAGGGATGTTCTGATGACTTCAAGGGTTACAAAAAAACGGAATGTAACTGTGCTTTATAACTGCTCCAGACAGGACACCAAAGTCTGATGCGTAAAGACTCAACCTATGAAACTACATTTTTCTTGACATAAGACCATGAATGTAGAGGTTAAAGACTGGGAAACTCTGAGAACATGTCATTCAGTGAGCACTACATTGTAAAATTTCTCAAGCTGCAATGAGATATGCATCATACAACCCGTTGTGGCCCCTCCCTATCCCCCGTCTCCATGTGTGAGGTGTGAACATGTGTGTGTACCAGTGTGCTTTTGCATGCTTGTGCTATAAGTATGCACACGGATAGTGCATGTGGCAACCACTGTGAGTCCTTAGGCCTCTTCTTCCTTTTGTTCAAGATAGGGTCTGTCACTGGTTTGGCACTCTTGTCACAGAGCCTAGTCTAACTGGCCACTGAGCTTCCAGGAAGTCACCTGCCTCCACGTACCATCTCCCAGGAGTGCTGGGATTACAGATAAAAAGGAGTACTCAGATTTCTGCATGAGTTATGGGGTTCAGTAAAACACTTGCAATCAGGCCCTCTCCCCAGTACTTCCAAGTGTTCAAGAAATCAGATGCAAAGGCCTGGCTCTCCTGTCACCGTCTTCCCCAGCCTAACCCTCAGAGATGAGTCTGCTCTTGCTCACAGGGACCAGCAAGGTCACAATGAAGCACTGATACCCAGCTACTGATATATGGTATCATCCACCCCAAGCTGTTAGCTTCAAGACACCAATGCACACCAGCAACACCTACTCCTACCTGTGACTACTTGTCTTGTAAAGGTCCAGGGCTTTGGTGCACATAGTCATAGGCAGAAAAGAACTTCCTGTAGCCTCTAGGCTTTGTCACCCACAAAACTCTGGAACCTGAGGGTTAGCCCAGGCTGAACCCTTCTTTGGGAGGCTGTCTTCAAGGTAAACCAAGGCCATAGCCTACTTCATATAGGACTTCCACAATGCACATTATCCAAGCAATGGTCAGGAAGGGATACCTAGCACTGTTCTGTTAGGGATACGCTATGGATAGGAACCTTGGGCTCTGGTAAGGTCCATCTGCCTTCAGTCAGCCAGCTCCACAATGCTGTTCTTTCTTCATCTAAAATCCGGTCCACTTAGACCAATGGTATGCATAGAGTGTCACCCAAAAGACCATTAAATGCCACTGTCTGGTCACTATCTCAGATTCCACTGTTCATCACTGTTATCAGCTCAGGGCCTTCTGCTCAGCTGTAGGGACTGGAAAGTCCAATTCACTGCTCAGATGTTTTCAAGTTATGGGAGCCCAGCTGAGCAGGAGATCCCTCCAGAGGCTGACAAAGAAACCTAGCTTTCAATGCTGTTTGTCAGCAGCAGCTGTCAAGTGCAAATTGGCCATCAGCATCCCTTCATGACCTCCAAACTTAATCATTTCCCAGGGTAAACTGGAAAAATGTTCTCCATAAAAATCTGCACATTTATGTTCCCTCGTAGCATGGGTGGAGAAGGGAGCCCAGAAAATATGACAGCCACTGTACACGGGTGCATTCAACACAGCGCAATACAAAAGAGAGCAAGACTAATCAGCTGCTCCACTGAGGACATCATGCTTGGGCAGGCATCTGTAGGCACATGTAAGAGACTGCTCCAAACCATAGTTCCACCCTGTTGTAGCAAACCCAGTTTCCACCCAGGGGCACGTGTAACCTGCAGCCACCTTGGCACACTGTATAGCAGGGACCAGAAAAGCCAATGATCCAGAAACACCAGTTCAACAGAGACCAGAAGACTGAGCGCTCAGTCCGTGGAAATGTTAAACAGAGTTCCCCAGCACATCCACATCCACATCCACATTCACATCCACCGTATTGAAAACTGGAGCCACTGCCACACATTTTACAGGTGCCCTTGTGACCTTGCTGAAGGTTAAAGCAGGTGCAATTTTGTCCACCTGTGGCTTGAAGTGGAAACCCCGGAACTGAGGACTATATAGAAGACATCTCCAGTGCAGGAGATGGTCACGCCATTTGACCTGATCTGGTTATATGCACAGAATTCAGACTGTAGAAGTAGGTCTCACTCTGCTTGAGCTGCCCTCAGTAAGAAAATGGAAGTTGATTCAGCCTTTAAAAAGTATCGAGCTGTTACCCCAGGTTATTATTCTAACCGCAATGCCCAAAGCTGTGCTTTTTGTTGTAACAGAGATTTCGGAACTACCCAACCCAGTGCCCTCCACTATGCCTAAGTGACTGCTTGCTAGTCTGCAAGTTCCACACAAGGAGAGAACTGGGTTATTTCTGACACATCCTTTTGTCAACAGAACAGGGCAAGCCAGCAAATGTTTGTTAAATCACAAAGCTGACAAAGTATAAAAGAACTCATCTGGTCCCCAGTTCATGACAAAGGTGCCTAACTCCAAGGCATGAATTTCTAGAAGCAGAATTACCAGACAAACATCTGGCCCCAAGGTGACCAGCCTGCATCAAGGACAGGAAGAGCCCTTGTCTTATCTTCCCTATCAACCCCAGTGTGGTGTAGAGCTCACAACCTTAACCACACTGGGTAGGAAGGAGACCTAAATTCAAGGTCAGCGCTTTCTCTCTATGCAGGTCAGAAGTCTAATATTTAATTTACCCCAGGAACACTTGATGCTCTGTAATTACCCTGGGGTGTGTGGTGCATGTGTGTGTGAGTGTGAGCACGTGTGTGTGTGTGTGTGTGTGTGTGTGTGTGTGTGTGTGTGTCCGTTTTATATATTTGTTCTGGTCCTCTAGAGAACCTGACTAATACACAGCCTAAGCCCTTTTTGTACATAGCCTCAAATAACCCCCCACAAAAGAAGACACACATCTATAAGCACAATAATAACATAATGCCTTTTTTGTGGGTTCCAGGGTAGCCAAGTCACTTGCTCAAAAAGGAGGGCAGGGTCAGGACAGGGAAACAAGTTCTCAAGTGGATGGAAGGTCCAGGAAGCCTCTGCCCATTGGTGCCCTGCCCAGGCCCCATGGGAGATGTGCCTGGGCAGCCCGTAGGAACTGAGACGGTTCTGATGGGAAGAAGCCGTTATGTGCACATCCTGGGCACAGAGTAGATGCCCACTCTGGCATCCAGTGACTTGTGGGTGATGGGATGCCCAGAAATAAGTGTGGCTTCTGAATATCAGGGTGAGTCCCATACCAACCTCCTCAGTCCTGCAGTCCACTCCTAAGTCACAGCTCCCAGATGGCATCACAGCTGTGACTATGCACACAGTAGGAGTTCTGTCTCAGGCTACAGAGATAGAGCCAGTTCTTCCCACACAGTGCCCACGCCCGCATGCTCTAGACTTGGTGTTTCTCACATTCAAGCTGCATCGACTGACGCAATCTCCTTACAGTTTGACTGAAGATCAGGACAAGATGCCCTTATTGACCAAGCCAGGTCCCTCCCCTCGTGGGCTGGTCGAGGTCAAGGAGACTTTGGAGGTGAGATTCACGAACCCACTCAGTGTCAGAATCATGGCTAACATCTATCCAAGTCGAAAATCCCTCCTTGCAGAGTAACTGTGGCCACTGAGCTGTCTGTCACATGTCACACTAACAACAGCTGGCCGCAGATCACTGTCCACAGTTTGCTGGCACCTTGTGGGTGATTGTTAAAAACATCTACTTAGAGTTGGCAGGATTGCTCAGTTGGTTGGCAAAGACACTTGCCACTCAAACCCGAGTTTGGTCTTTCAACGAAGCAAGGGTAGGAGAGATTAAAGTTCACAAAGTTGCCCTCTGACCTCTACATGCATGCCATGAAATATCCCTGCCCCAACAATGCTCATATATGCTAATGAATAAAAAAGAAAAAAATTAATCTAGTCATTTGGCTGCTCTTTCATGGTTTGAGAGGGTTGTTTTTTTGGGGCAAGGGGAGCAGGAAGTATTTGCTTGCTTGCTTGCTTGCTTGCTTGCTTGCTTGCTTGCTTGCTTGCTTGCTTGCTTGCTTGCTTGCTTGCTTGCTTATTTTGAGACAGACAGAATCTCCATGAACAGCCCTCATTGGCCTGCCACTCAATATGTAGACCAGATAGACCTCTGAAGTTATTTCAACCTCTTCTTCTAACTTCCAAGTGCTGGGATTACAGGCATGCACCACCGAACACAGCTTTTTGTTTTGTTTTTAAAATAATTTATTCTGTTTAATTGCAAAGAAAAAGATACAAATAGGATAAGTGTTAACATCATGCTTTGGCCTGAAATGCTTCCCACAGCTATATAGCACCACCAGCACCTTCTCTTCTCAGACTGCAGCTCCCCAGCCCCCGACCCCGCCATTCTTCCTGTCTATGAACACAGTGACTCTAGAGACATCACGGGACTGGAGTCACACATCTGTCCTTTCGTAACTGGCTCGATTCACTGAGCACAGTGTCCTGGAGGCTCATCCATGGTGCGGGTTGTGTCAGAGTGTCCTTCCTTTTCCGAGCCAGTAACATTCCACCATGGAATGGACCATGTCTCACTTACCTGATGGGCACTCAAGTTCTTTCCACCTCTTAGCTATTGTGAATAATTTTTCCTGTTAGGCGTTTCCCCTATATGGAATGAACAGCACAGTTCCTGGGGTATATGTCGAAGCAGAAAGAAAGTGGTTAAGGGGTACCACTGCTTTTGTAGAGAAGCACACATTCACATACAACCTATCTGGGAGAAGCAAGACACAGCATGGTGGGGTCTGTCTGCTGGGGCTAAGGGATGACTTCCTGCCCTGCCTAAGCCAAGCACATTCTGTAACATGTGCAGCGCTGGCCAGACAGAATACTGCACTGTCCTTTAGTAACCAGATGCCACTGCCCAGAGATAAGCAGGCTACCTCCCACCATCATCCCTGTCCTATTATTAAACTAGCATTAGCAAGGTGACACAGGTCATTCTTTGGTTGCAGGCAGGTGGAGATGACAGTCTTACAGACGATGGGGGAATGTTGTTGCTGCACCCACCGGAAGACACCTCAGCAAGCAGAGCAGAAACTACTGCAGGACCCTCAGCCCACTGGAAGAGTCCTGGACACCAACCCAAGGCCCTTGAACTCTGGGGCTCAATATCTGCAGTACAGCCCTGCTGGGAAATAATACCAGCTCCTCAAAAACTCAGAGAGTTCTCAGGACTTCCAGACAAATGAGTAAAACCTTCTAGCTGGAGAGGGTTCAGCAGTTAAGAACACTGACTGCTCTTCCAGAGGTCCTGAGTTCAATTCCCAGCAACTACATGGTGGCTCACAACCATCTGTAATGGGATCTGATGCCCTCTTCTGGTGTGTCTGAAGACAGCAACAGTGTATTCATACATTAAATGAAAAAATAAACCTTTTAAAAAAAAAAAAAGTACCCCCCCCCCCCCCCCCCGCAAAAAAAAAACCTTCTAGCCACCTTTTACACCCTAAGGGGCAACTGCTCAGAGAGACCACAGGGCAGTTGGAGACTGAAAGGTCCACTGTGGGTGGACCCTTCCCAATAGGCTGAGGAACACTCAACCTCTGAGCATCTCTGTGTGTGCTGGAGGATCTGCATACACATTGCTAAGGGCAGCAAATTCTTACCAAACAGACTCCATTTTCATCTTCACACGTTTTAAAGTTTGAATTTTGCTTTAAAGACCTTTAAAAATCTACCTTCCCACCACCACCCCATCCCCCAGTTCTCTTCTTCTATTTCATTAAAAGAAGAGAGAAGGAGAAATATGTTTGTCTAGCAGTCGCTGACTTAGATAACTCTCTTGGCTTAATCACCTTGTTCAAACCTTAAATATTTGACTTACGTCCCATGACAGAGCCAGACAAACATAATGTTAAAAATTGCTGCCATCAAGAGTGAACTTCTTCGTGTAAATAATGCAAGTCATTAATTTCCATTTCCTCGGGGCATGAGTTAAAAATACATTTTGAGAATGAGCTTTGATTGCTATTGAAGCACAGCAACATCACATGGCGCTCACAACTCTGAACTCACTATACCAGGTCAGCCTCCCCCCACGGCAAGCTCGATCCTTTCTACAAGACAAACTGCACACAGTTCATGGATGTGCAACACCAGGTTATAGCCAAGCTCAGAGACAAAAAACAAAACAAAAGAAACCAAAACCACTCTAGAGGCAGGGTCACAGCTGAGGTACACAGAGCAGTTGATTATATGCAAGCATGAGGCTCTTAGTTCAATACTTAGATGGGGGCGGGGTAGAGATCACCAGGTAGCGGTTAGTTCTGCTAACGGGTACATGTAGTTCTATTGTACCCTACAGTGTTACGATTATGAATGCTTTATCGTAGGCGTGGTGTATGTTTGAGGAGATAGATATGCTCTCCCTGACTAAAAAAATCAATCTCTCTCTTTCTCTCTCTCTCTCCCCTCTCTAACTTTGTTTAGGTTATCAGGTAAGTAAACTTTAAAAAGAACAAAAGCAAAAATAATTTTAACCTCATCTCTGACCATAGCAGATTTCTTATTTTTGGTGGTCAAAGGAAGGGTCATCAGCCCAGGAGGCTGAGATATCTACTACCTACATCACCACTTGGCAAAAGTCTCGAAGATAACAGCCGAATCGACATCTCCAGACCCATAAAACCACAGACCTGGCCCTGAGAAAGTTCAGAAATGCAGACCATGAGATGGGGGCCGGCCATGAAGGTCAATCTAAGCTACCGCCTAGACATGGCAGCTGTGTAGAACAGAGTCCAAACAACAGAGATGCCTCCAAGGTAAGAGCACAGAGGTCTCAGGTGCAAATGACCTTAATTACAAGCTTTCTGAGCAAGTCATGGGCAGCTGTTTCAACAAAAGCTAGGGCCACATACTAAGAATGTGATTCCTCCTTTTAAAAATCGCTCTTCTGTGAGAGGAATATGGTTCGGTGGTAGAACAATTTCCTAGCACATGCCTAGGTCCAATCCCCAGTATTGCAAATAACAAATACTGCTTGTTCAGTCACAAAGGAGTAAAAAAAGAAAACATTCCTGGCATTCACTGTAGGGGCTATAGACCCAAGAGAATAAATGATAGATAATTTGCTGTGAGAAGCTGTAGAGTGAAAAATTATAAAGACCATTTTATAAAATATATACAGGCTCACTAGTTCCAGGAAGGCGGAATTGAATGTAGGATTTCATTTTGATACATTCCTCAAGCCTCAGGGAAGAAAATCCACCTGTGGGTGGGGTAGGCCCAAAGCAGGAAGACAGATTCCTGGCCACAAAGAAAAGTAAAAAGGCATGCCCAGACAAGCCCTAACTAGCCATCCTGCCGCCTCTGCAAGTTGCTGATATTTAAAATAACCAATCATGTGTAACCGCGCGAAAATTCCTTCCTTTCCCTACCCCCTACTATAAAAGGTTCCTTAGCCTACCACGCGGGGTCAAACTGTACTCTTGCACGAGTATGCAGTTTGAACGCTAGCTGCCAGCTCTCTTCCCTAATAAACCTCTGCTAATTGCATCCAGGTATGGTGTCTTGGAGTATGTGGGTGTTCGCGACTTCCCGAGACTTGAGTAAGGGTCTCCCGAATTTGGGAGTCTTCAAAGCTAGAGATTTCAAAACACTGGACTTGGTAACTGATAAAAAACAAAAAAAACAAAAACAAAAAAAAAAACCACTGGACAGGAAAAAAAAATCAGAGATTAAGATTAAGACAAGACTGCACAAACTGGCACAAGTATACCTCTCACTCCACCATGCTACCCCCTTCCACTGAGGCGTCTCACCTCCACTAGCACGGGAACAAAAGAGAATGTGTGTGACCTTTGTTCACAAAGGAACGAGAAGAAAGTCAGCCACAGAAAGACCACAAGAAAATTGTTAGAGCCTTGAGGATTTAAGCAACGCATTCCAAGGACCTGATGTCTTGCAGGAGTCCTGACTGAAATCAAACACTATCTTCTTCCCCAGGGTGGGGGGTGGGGGAGTTTCCTCCTTGTGGATCTAGCAGTGATTACAAAGACAATACAGGGGGTTTACACTGTGTTTCCAGAGAGCCATTTAGAAATCCAATCCCAGGTGCCTTGCTACTCTACATAGCAGCCCTCACTTCACTGGGCTATACAACCACAGTGGATTCTAGCACAGAAATCAGGGGCAGTGTCAGTGGACCCCAGAGGAACAGACCGTGATGGGAACCCGAATCTTCGCAAATGTTTAGTTGAGATGAGCTGATGTTGTGGTATAAGGTAGGCACTAATTCCATACCTTATAGAAAAAGATCTGAAGATTCTGAAGGAAGACACAGAAGAACCTACAAGAGATGACAAAGACTCTATTCAGCACACAGTCTTCCAGACTATTGTCCTGTGTCCTTCCTTCCCACTCTATAAAATCCCCAAGTACCCTCAGGCAGAACATTGAGAATGAGAGGCCCTCATTCTTATTCTAGGGCCTAGACCTTGGATAAATCTGATTTTCCTTCCAGCTCAAATTTCTTGAATATTGACTTTTGAGTGGAGATGAATCCAGCAACAACATTTACCATTCTGGCAGAAATAAAGATATTTGAGACATTTGTGCCCCTCCCTGTGGCTATCAAACTACTGAAACTATGGACCCTGAAGAAGTTGAAATTTTTCTCAGGAATCTCATGCTGGGGATGGAAAAGACTGAATGAAGCCTAGTGCTACGCAGAAGGAAAGCTTATTTCCAGGAAAGAGATGTCTAACACTTGTGACAACTGGGCAGACCACCTTGCATGGCAGACTGGAGCTCAGACAATGAGATAGGTAGAACAACCCTTGGACCAAGACTCTTAGTCAGGCAGATATCTTGGCTTCTAGTTAAACCTAAACCTCCCCTCAGTTCCTCAGAGAGAGACTGGGTCAGGAGAACCACCGCATCTCTTCATTCCTCTTCTAATTGTGACCATACCAGATAAACCTTTTTCTACTTCTCACTATTCCCTGTTCGTTTAATTGGTCTGTTGAGGACAGGAGACTGAGCCTGGAATGTTAGAACAGCCAAGGTCCAGGCTCCAATTCTCCATACTCCAGTAACAACACTACCACCCTCTCTGAAGGGGTGGTATAGGCACAGGAGCCCCCAAGACCACTTTCTCAGCACAAAGAAGATTTAATTGCCCCAGAGAGAAAGAGGGCTGGGAATAAGAGACAAACACAGGAGACAGAGGATGAGGGAGAAGGGAACAAGGGAAAGGGGAAGGGGTATTTGTCCTGGAGGGGAACAAAGGACTGCCTTTGGTAGAGAGGTGACAGAGGTGACCCATTGGCAAGTGGCAGTTTATAAATGTAAAATAGAAAGCTCCCTGTTAAGATGAGGTATTTAATTTTAATTGGGCATGTTAATTAGATGACCCAAAAGGGGCTTTTGATTGCTGGACTTCAATACTTTGATTCCTGGACCTTAGTAGTCAGCCTCAGGAGGTGGAAGTGGCCAAGGAATAGACCTTGCTGGCTAGCTTTAGGAATGTAATCTAATGTTTTTGCTTGTTTGTTTGTTTTTTGCAAAGCAAAGGTAATCAGGGAGAAGGGCAAGGCCTGCCAGAGTTTTGTTTGCCATGCTCAGGCTGGCTAGAGGCCCTTCACTCAGCACATCCAGTTAATTCTTTCTTTTTTTTTTTTTTGGTTTTTCGAGACAGGGTTTCTCTGTGTAGTCCTGGCTGTCCTGGAACTCACTCTGTAGACCAGGCTAGCCTCGAACTCAGAAATCCGCCTGCCTCTGCCTCCCAAGTGCTGGGATTAAAGGCGTGCGCCACCACCGCCAGGCCAGTTAATTCTTTAAGAACAATAGTCCTTAAAACTAATTTTTAAAAATTAAGAACTGCATTAACTATCAAGAATCTGACAGGCTGAGAATTCCAGTGAGGTATGGCACATCCCTGTGACCACTGGCACATCCGTGTGACCATTGGCTAGTGTCTGTGAAGTATGCACACTGCATATAAATGTGCCATCATGTGTGAGTGGCATGTGCTCCTCAAGGACCTATCAGGGATAGCTTGAGGTGGACGTCTTCCATAACTAGAGTCTTTGGGGAAAACAGGCGGAGTTGTGGTCCAGAGGAGTCCTGCTGAAACCAAGTTCTACAACTACAGAACTGTACACTTAGACCTAATCCTTATTTAAATTTCTTTTTGTTTTTTTGGTTTTTTGGTTTTTTGGTTTTTTTCGAGACAGGGTTTCTCTGTGTAGCCCTGGCTGTCCTGGAACTCACTCTGTAGACCAGGCTGGCCTCGAACTCAGAAATCTGCCTGCCTCTGCCTCCCAAGTGCTGGGATTAAAGGCATGCGCCACCACTGCCCGGCATTTAAGTTTCATATAAAGATATATATATATATATATATATATATATATATAGAGAGAGAGAGAGAGAGAGAGAGAGAGAGAGAGAGAAGAGGCCAGCCATGAGCACGTGGAGAGAGAGGAAGCAGGATGAGATGACAGAGCAAGAGCAAGAAGGCAAGAGAGAGAGAGGAAGGGGCTAGCAGCCCCCTTTATAGAGAGTCAGGCACACCTGGCTGTTGCCAGGTAACTGTGGGGCAGAGCTTAGACAAAATTCTAACAACTGCTATTGATGCTGGCTCCTTCATCCATCCTCATGGGACAGCCTAGGTGGCAGAAAGTGCTGCCTTACTTCTGAGGGAAGCCTAGGATGCATTAGTGATACTTCTCCCCCTCCTTCTGGAACAAAGAGTCCTGGATCTCCAACAAAGGGCTCATGGTACAGGAGACTACAAGGAATATGCCCCAACTCCAGCCTCAGGTTGACCAGGGATACTTTCAGTGCTTCCCTGATACAAGGTCACCTTCTTGTCCTTTCCATCCTCGTGGGGTCCAGAAGATGGGAAAGCATGGGCCAGGTGCCTGGCTGGCAGCAGCCAACCTCTGCCCAGAATGACTGGCAGCTCTAGGCAGGGCTTCAGTCACACAAATAAACCCAAGAACTCTCAGGAACCACCCACTGTTTCAGGAAGGAGGCTGCAACTCCACTCTGCTGGATGTAATTTCTGGACATGATTTAAATAGGAAGGAAATAAAAGACTCTGGCTGAGATTACATTCAGAAGCCTAGCTCTCCAGGTTCTTCATTACCCACTGCTAGAAACTAGTGATTAACCACTCCTGTTGTTGTCAGAGGCAGCTCAGCTCTGCCATTGTCCCCAAACCTGAAGCCATCAACCTATGCCTGGCCATAAAGCTGTGGGTTTGGGGTCAGGAACAAAGCACGCAGAAAACAGAGGCTCATTCTGAATTTCCCCCTTAAGCAGGAGAGTGTAAACTGCCACTCGTGTCTGGATGTTTCCAACCTGGCTTTGTTTCTAGATGTGGGTCAGAACTCACACTGGTACTGTGTGTGGTAGTGAACACTACTAATCTTAACTTCAGAAATGAATAAGAGGATCAGGGGTTCAAGGTCAGGCTCCCCAACCTAAAGAGTTAAAAGCCAGCCTAGGCTACGTGAGACCTTGCCACAAACAAACAAATCCTAAAACTGCTTTTGTTTGGTTGACCTGAGAGGTCACCTATGAGTAACTTTCGGGCTATTCCACTGAGGTGGCAGAGCAGTACCTTCCAGTATCTCCAGGGCATTTGCTGGTGCCTGTGACTCATGGACCCCTACCTAGAAAATCCCCCTTCAACTTCCTGCCTCAGCACCTGAGTAGCAGCTTTTGAGCTCTAAGGACATCTGCTGGGCAGAGCAGCAGACTGAGAGGAAGGAGCTGCTGCTTTGCTTCCTCTTCAGCTTGGTTTGGGCAGATGGAAGGTGGAGGAGGGGCTCTGGCTTTCCCAGGTGCAAGGAGATCCTGCAAGAACTCCAGGAAAACCCAGGAGAGCCAGATCCTCAGGAAGAAACTCGTTCTTAGGATCTGCAAGGCAACAAACAGAAGGAGGAAGCCCCATGGGACTTGGGCAGCTCTGAGCTTCAGGCACACTTGCATAGCCTACAGCTGTCCTTGCCCAAGGTCTATGCTCCTCAGACACCTGCGGTCCCCACCTGGTGACCTCCTTCCTCAGCAGTCCCTCCTGTCCCAGTGGCTAAGGGAAGAGTCCTTACTAGAAGGTGGCTCTGTCTCCCAAGGACAAGAGGCTGCAGGACCATGGAGATCCTTCCTAGAGATCATTACACACAGGATACATGAACATACAGGAAACCTGCTAGCCAAGGAGTCCCTTTCCAGCCAAGTGACCCCTACACCCCCAACCAAGAATTGCTCCCCAGAGGGTTCATCAGCGTTAGCTACTCCATCAAATCAGAACCTGCCCAAATAAGAAGGGAGAATATCCAGCTGTCCCATCAGCCTACATAGAGTGAAGCTGCACACTGAACTAAATGCAAGCATCCTGTCTTTGTAGTAGTCAAAGCCTTGTGTGTGTTGTTGTGTGTATGTATATAAGTAGATTTATCATATATATCATATGTCATATGATATATATGATATATCATATATACACGGTAAATATATCATATATGTGTATATATGATATATATATCATATATATATTTGTGTGTGTGTGTGTATATATATATATATATATATATATATATATATATATATATGGTAAATCCATACCAGAGTAGCTTACAGGCTGTGGTCCAGCTAGTCCAACATTGGCTGTCTATCCATAGAAAGCCTAGAATCCAGTAGTTCAATCCACAAGGCTGGATATCATCTCAGATGGTCTTCAATATATGCTGGACTCCCAAAGAAGTAGGCTCTAATTCCAGTGAAAGAATGAACTTTAAAGAGCGAGGGCAAACAGGCAAAGAGGGAGCTCGTCCTTCTTCCACATCCTTTACACAGGCTGCCACCAAAAGGTGTGGCCCAGATTTAAGGTGGATCTTAATATTTGGATTTAAGGTGGGTCTTCCCACTTCAAACAATTTAATTAAGGAAAGTCCTTTACAGTTTTACTCACTGCTTGAGTCTTAGTTAATTCCAAATGTAGCCAAATTGACAACCAAAAATAGCCATCATAGTCTTCAAGTAAACTTCCAAAAGAAGAACACAGCATATGGCTTTGTGTCTTAGCCTCTTCAAGCTGCAAGACACCCTAGACTGTATAAACTCATGAAGGGCACACATTTCTTACAATCCTGGAAGGTCAGGATCAAAGTGTCTGCTGATGGCCAGCCTCCTGGCTCACAGAAGCCATTGTTAAAACTAGTCACTCATCCTGGGGAAGGCCCAACAGCCAATTCTCTGGGCTGATCCCCTGTGGTGATTTGAATATGCTTGGCCCAGGGAGTGGCACTCTTACAAGGTGTGGCAATGCTGGAATAGGTGTGGCCTTGTTGGAGGATGTGTGTCACTGTGTGTGTGGGCTTTGATGTCCTATGCTCAAGCTCCACCCAGTGCAGAAGGGACCCTCCTCCTTGCTGTCTGCAGAAGAGACAGTCTTCTGGCTTCCTTCTCATTAAGAGGTAGAACTCTCAGCACCATGTCTGCCTGGATGCTGCCATGCTTTACTAAGGCACCTTTCTTCCCCACAACTCCCCGGCGGGTTCCACCTCTTAAGACTGAAGCTTTAGGATTAGGACCAATATATGAATGGAGAGGCTAACATGGGCTCCTCTCTGCTAAGACAAGGCTAGGAGGGGCTAGAGGGATGGTTATGAGCACTGGCTGCTCTTCTGGAGTTCAGTTCCCAGTAACCAACGACATGATGGCTCACAACTGTTTATAATGGGATTTGATGCCCTCTTCTGGTGTGTCAGAAAACTTATATAAAATAAATAAATCTTTAAAAAAATTCCACCGCCCCCGCCAAAGACAAGGCTAGACTTGCTGTCTATATCCCATCTGCATCTCTGCTGGGCTGTGTCCTCTCTGGTTTACTGGCCTGACCTCAAGTCCTTTGCAGCTCTGTGTTCCTGTTGCAGTACAGAACCTCATGTTTACCATCATGAAATCAGGGTGTTTAAAACCACAGCTGATCTTCCGAGTTAAGCTCTTACCAAACATGAGCAGAGTGCAGGATGCTAACGTTAGCTCAATATAGAATTCAGGCAGGGACATTTCATCCTCCATAGTTCCATTGAGGGCTTCTGTCACCTCAGGAAATCTGGATTTGCAGATGTTGATGAGATATGAGGTAAGGTCACAGAGAAGGTGCCTCATGAGGCAGAACAGAGAGGCTTTGGTGGACCATTGGGAATAATGACCCACATGGGTGCCTACCTATATTCCCTTCTGAGCAGATGGCCTGCCCATGGAGTACCCACTTGGCTGCCCTGCCCTGGTCACTGAATTTCTGACTTAGGTCCACACTTGGGGGCTCCATGAGTTAAATCCTCTCTATTCCACACTGCTGTCCACTTGTGCTAGGATACCATGCTTATCCCTCCTGTGAATGTCTCATATAGAATCCCCATGATGTCCGATAGAATAAAGGCACCACCTCAGTGGGCCAGGGCTTAGATGCTCAGTCTCCATAGAGACAAGATGTATTGTTCAGCTTGAGCTGGGCATGCAAAGCAGTCATATATGGGGGAGCAAGGAGTGACAGAAGGGGTGCTAAGATGGCCCTATGAGGCAGGGGCAACAGGTATGCAAATCCCCCCAGAACAGGAACACCCTAGAAACATGTCCCTACAACATGGGCCACCCTGATGCAGGACAAACAACTCTGAGGGTTGTCCCTGGCAACTTTCAACAAATCTGTTGTGCGCCTTTTATGTCCCGGATCTTTCACAACATGTTAGCCTTCTTTAGATTCAGATCCCAGGACCTCTAATGACCTTAGTGAGCCCCCCTCCCGCTTTATACTCAGTTCTTGAAGGGACTGGTCTAAGAAGAGAGAGGCAGGATCTGTCCCCAGGAGATCTGAGTCCAGTGTGCATTCATTCCTGAGCAGAAGAATCAAACACACCTTGACGACTGCTCAGCAGCAGTAACCTCCCTGCATACTGTCTCCCTAGAACTCCTTCCCTCCTAGAAAGCCTTTTGTGGCTCTGGGTTGCCCAAGACTGAGCCTTGAGGAAGCTACCGCCTTCTCAGGGCTGCCGCCCTTCCTAAAATCTGACTCCTTCTTACCAATGCTCAGCTCCTCCAGGACATGGTATTTGAGCAGCTGGCAGCCTGGACCTTTACTCTGATAACATTGGGGCTTCTATTAGCACAACTGGATGGCTTCATATACAGGTGACCCTCTCACAGTTCTGACCACTAGAGCTGCAGACTGGCTCAGGTCTCTCAAATATGAGGAGATCTTGAGCAGCTGCAGGTCCCCTGTGGGAGCCTCTCTGGTCCCATAATCCAGGCTACCCCCAGCTCTGGAGATAGGAGATAGCATCCCTTGGCCTTTGCTGGTGCTTGGAAGGGCTTCCTGAGGAGAGATCCTGGCTAGTGACACAGTGGCCACACCACACCTGAATGGAAAAGTGTAGAGTGAAAAATTATAAAGACCATTTTGTAAAATATGTGCAGGCTCACTAGTTCCAAGAAGGCGGAACTGAATGTAGGATTTCAGGCTTTTCACTGCCCTGGGATACATCCTGGAAAGACTATTAACATTCCTGAAGCCTCAGGGAAAACCCACCTGTGGGTGGGGAAAGCCCAAAGCAGGAAGACACATTCCTGACAAAGAAAGATGCAAGTCATCTGGGTGGTTCCAAGAACTAATTAACTTTCCACTGATCTTGGTTACCCCTCCCCCCCTTGAGGTCTTTTCCAGTGTTACAGCTTGCTGAGTTCAAAATTTATAAAACAACCAATCATGTGTAACCGCGCGAAAATTCCTTCCTTTCCCTACTCCCTACTATAAAAAGCTCCTTAGTGCACCACTCGGGGTCAAACTGTACTCGTGCACGAGTGTGCAGTTTGAACGCTGGCTGCCAGCTCTCTTCCCTAATAAACCTCTGCTAATTGCATCCAGGTACGGTGTCTTGGAGTTTGTGGGTGTTCTCGACTTCCCGAGACTTGAGTAAGGGTCTCCCGATTTTGGGAGTCTTCAAAAGCAGTTCCCAAGGGACATGGGACACTCCCAGTCAATGTGGCTCAGTATGTCCTCACAAAGGCATAGCTAGCAGAGACCAGGACTATGAAGAGATAGACAGCCTTTACTACCTGGGACTTGGTAAGTCTATATAATAAGACTTGTTTTCTCTGAGAATGGAACCACACTACAGTAACAGTGCCACACAGAGCCACACAGAGTCCCCTCAACAACTGGCTGGCCAATGGTCCCAGAAACATGTATGCCTAAGGAGAGGGGTCAGAATGAACTTCAGTGATACTTGTCAGAAGTCGGCTCAGTTGTATGTCCTATGAGTGGGGGGAAGGAATCTTGCTTGACCCAGTGGAGGGCTGACTATACTCCACTTCTACACCCTGTCTCCTTCCAGGAGTTTCAGAAAATGAGTCATTGTGACTGAGACCTGTTGGGAACCCTACTGGTCCAAGAATACCTTTGTGGTCACAGAATATGCCAGAATGTTCAGTATATGTCCTGCTTGCACCCCACATCCAGAGCATCCTCAAACCACGGTACACAGGAGGCAAGGAGCTGAGGCTATACCAGCAGAACTCTGCTATTACCCAGAATACCCAGCACATGTTGACCAGGGAGCCACATTACCTCCGTATCTGTTAGAGTCTCCCACAGGAGCCATCCTATTCTCTGGAGCCACTTGTGAAATGCTATGTTTAGTGACAGGTGGCTGGGGATCAGCATCCCACAGCCCAGGCTGAATTCACAAGTACTGGGAACTGCAGAGTTGTGCTGAGTTGGACAGGTACAAAAAACATGTCCTGGGCATGCCTGTCTGTAAGCCAGTGTGACAAGGACCTGTTCCTCGGAAGACATAGATATCTCTTGTGACTGAAGCTGGAGGAGACCCAAGCCCTCAGGACTCGCAACCCCCGCCCCACCCATACCAGAGCAGGTCCAGCCCTTAGCTAACTTATCCCAGGTAAAGGAAGACGTCAAGTTTCCAAGGTTCTTCATTGGTTATAAGTTCCTGCACACCAGGAGCATCTGTGTCCTGATCCCCACTTACCCCCAGGCCTGATGGACACAGGTGAACTACAGGAGGTGGTGGGCACTGTTTTAACTTCAAGCTGCTGGTACTTCCTGCTCAATTTACTCTGCTTTCCCCTGACCCCCTTTAGGGAGTATTGTTCTGTAAACAGAGAGATGAAGGCCCAGCACTATCAGGGTCATTGGTTTGCCCAGGAACATGGGCTGTCCCAGCCCTGAGCTGTCTAGCCCAGAGGGACAAGAAAGCTGTAGTTGCCAAGCAATGAGATGGAAGCATCAGAGGAGCTTAGGGCCCCAGGGAGGGCACAGGTGGCCAGCAGAGGGGGTGCAGTAGAGCCTGGCAGAGGTGGCTTCAGGGGACTCCCTGGTAAGCAACTGACAAACACCTGGCCTGGGAGAGACAGTCAGGGTGCTGACCGTGCAGGCTTACAGTGATGGACCACAATGGGAAGACTGATAGCGAGGACCTAAATGGGGACATGGGTACAAGAGCCATGACTTCAGGGCATTTCCCAGAGAAGCTGAGATGGACTGGTGCCCCTGAGTTTCCTGATGGCCCCAATACTCTATGTCCTCACTTATTCCCTGTGAGAGTCCCTGGACCCCCTCTTCTGGTAAGGACACAGTTCCATCACTGCAGGGCTCCTTACAACCTCCTCTGCTCTGATTTTCTCCTTAGAGGCTCTATCCTGGACATTCGCTTGGAGGCAAGGGCTTTAACCTACACATCAGTCCATAGCAGGATGTATCATTTATATTCATTTTCTGAGGGATCCCCTAACCTTACAGTCTTCTTTCCACATCCAGGGCTCTTTGTTGGCTCCTGAGCTTCAGGTAATGTGGCACCTCTAAATGACCCTGCATTCACCTTTGGGTGCCTGTCACTGCTTGGTCTCAGCACACCACAGATTTCCCTCAGTCTATCAAGCAAATCGAGTACAGTAGGGCCTTATCACTAGCAAAATCTCAGCTCAAAAGGTCTTCCTTCGCTGCTTCGTCGCTAGCCTCACCTCTGCACTAGGCAAGGAGGCCCTATACCCTGGCTTGTGCAGGCTCACCTGACGTGTTCTCAAGCTGAAGCCCAGAGCCAGGAAAGAACTCAAATGTAGAATTTCTAGAATGGCATCTCAAAACACCAGCATCCACCAGGGAGTGTCGAGTACCCGAGTCTACAGCGGGCCACCACTGGGGGCCCTGACACAGTAGTGACTTCAGTGAAGAGAGCTGCTCTGCAGACATCCCATCGACAAAATTCTGAGCATACAAGCCTTCCTCATCCACCACTGTTCATCAGCGCAGGCTTTGAGTGGTCCTCACATTGCAGGAGCTGACATACCAGAATGAAAATGAGATGCTAGAGCTGCCCCCACGGACACTTGCTTTGCAAGGAGTCTGTCTGTCTGTCTGTCCGAAGGAGCAGACACACAATGGCACTGTGTGGCTTACTGAGTGTACACTCATCATCTGGTTCTTGCTTGCAGATTCACAGGCCTCCAGCTGGACTTCCAATAATCTCAGAGGAGAGAGTGATGTATGCAAAGCAACCAAGGAGAAAACAGCCAGCACCCAAATGTCCTGTTCACAGCCAGCTTTATGCCAATTTCATCACATCACAACAGCAGACCAACTTGTTCAATCACGATACTGGCTGCACAATACAGAGCACATAGGTATGACTGGTTAGGAATACCCGTGGAAACCAGCTTACTTGAAACTTGTCTCCTCCCAGGATGAAGCTGGAGCCCAAGGCAGAAGGCTCACCACTTTTCAGTACCAGGCCCCATCCCATGCAGCCCATACTGTTGCCTGCTGGGGACACAAGGCCATAAGCCACTTGACAGCTTGTTGGGGACACGGAGTTGGGCCCATCACTTCAGGGCTTGCATGGAAAGCTGGCTTCATCTGCTTTAGTGCCTGAGAATTCTGAGTCATGACAGTTTAGAGAGAGGGAAACTGAGACTGGGCCTTTCTAGGGGTCACAAGAAAGAGTGGTTACACGTTTAGTATCAGCAGTTATATTTCCCTTTGTGGTTTGTTTGAGACAGTTTCACTCTGTAAACCAGGCAGGAGCTTACTAGCCTCTACCTCCTGGGTAATGAGATTACAGGTGTATACCACCATACCCAGCCATGTGCTTTCTTAAATTCTGTTTGGTTGGGTTTACAATTAGTTTTTGTTGTTGTTGTTTTGTCTATATTGTTTATAATAGACAGTGTGCCATCCTGAAACTCACTATGCAGCCCAGGGTGACGACAAACTCTTAAAAATCCTTCTGCCTCAGTCTCCTGAGTGCTCAGATTACAGACATGAGACTGTAAGCTAAGGCATAATGATTTGCCTTTAAAATTAGAAAGAAAGCACAAAGCAAATAAAAGGGTCTCTGAGCAGAAAATAACTTCTGATACATTGGATAGGATTTCCAATACACCAAAGATAGCTTGCTTACCTGCAATTACACTGTGTGTGTGTGTGTGTGTGTGTGTGTGTGTGTGTGTGTGTGTACGAATACACATGACATACTCATATTCCAATCCCACCCTTGGCCCCTACAGGACCACAGTTACAGGTAATCGGATGTAATTTGGAACAGGAAGATCCTTAGACAAAAATATCTGCCCAAAGAACACCTTGCTGAGAGTAATTTAGATGATAAAGGGCTCCTCGGAGAACAGCTGCCTGGGTGTAAATTGATTTAATCAGATTGATGCCCCTCCTACTTCCTTGAAAAGAGCTAGCATCAGGTGCTCTCACCTCCAGGAGGGGAGGACAGGGAAGATGTGGTTTTCTCAGATCTTTACTTTCCTGTTTACATCTTCTTTCGGTGAGTGAGTGTGTGTGTGTGTGTGTGTGTGTGTGTGTGTGTGTGTGTGTGTGTGTTCACGTGATAAAATATTCAAGCGTGGGATGTGGCTATATCATGTGTGTTCATACACACACACACCTGTGTTCGAAGGCAGGCAGGCAAGCTATCTTTGGTGTATTGGAAGTCCTATCTAGTGTATCAGAAGTTATTTTCTGCTCATTCTGGAGAGATGTCTCAGTGGTTAATACTTCTTTTCTAAAAGACCTGAGTTCAGTTCCCAGTACCTGCATCAGGCAGTTCACAAATCACAAATGTCTGTAACACCAGCTCCAAGGGATCTGACACTCTCTTCTGGCTTCCCAAATCACCAGTATATATGTGGCATTCACATTCTCTCTCTGTCTCTCTGTCTCTCTGTCTCTCTCTCTGTCTCTCTCTCTGTCTCTCTCTCTCTTTCTCTCTCTCTCTTTCTCTCTCTTAAATAAAAATGAATAATAAATTTGTTTAAAATACATAAAAATTTTATAAACTTTACTATACCCCCATTCTAAGTGAAGCTAGCAACATGAAGTACATAGACCCTGCTGTGTACCTGTGTACCTGTGGTGTACCTGTGTACCTGTGTACCTGCATCCATCCACCTGTGTACCTGTGTACCTGTGTACCCGTGTACCCGTGTGCCCGTGTACCCGTGTACCTGTGTACCTGTATACCTGCATCCATCCACCTGTGTACCTGTGTACCTGTGTACCCGTGTACCCGTGTGCCCGTGTACCTGTGTACCTATGTACCTGTGTACCTGTATACCTGCATCCATCCACCTGTGTACCTGTGTACCTGTGGTGTACCTGTGTACCTATGTACCTGTGTACCTGCATCCATCCACCTGTGTACCTGTGTACCCATGTGCCTGTGTGCCCGTGTACCCGTGTACCTGTGTACCTGTGTCCATCCACCTTGTAAAATCCAGATCTCAAAATTGAGACTCTATATGACACTAAGTAACAGCGCCCACCACCTCTGGACCACCTTCTGTCTCTGATAATGTGACAGTCCCAGAGCTTCATAGAAGCAGGTCAATACAGACATGTCCTTTTCTGTCACTAGGCAGACTGCTCTCCAGTCCACATGTGTCCTCTTCTAAAGGCTGGGTGACATTCCATTATCAAAAGGCAAAATTCTAATGAACCAAGCTATTTTGAGTCACCAATCTTGGCTGGTGAGTTTTATAAGTAGGAACGGGAAATAGAACCACAGGAAACACCTGACTGGTTAGCTCAGGTTACCTCTTTTTAAAGGGTTAAAGTAGCAGATACTTCTTTACCAGCCTGAGTGTCAGGCT
Organism: Rhabdomys pumilio; assembly: GCA_030674055.1. Taxonomy (NCBI): domain Eukaryota; kingdom Metazoa; phylum Chordata; class Mammalia; order Rodentia; family Muridae; genus Rhabdomys; species Rhabdomys pumilio. The sequence goes on along the minus strand of JANHMN010000014.1, from coordinate 72,267,008 downwards.
GGCTACCTGCCTCTTCCTGTAAGAGTCCATGTGATGATATGGAATTTGGCATGAGTGGTTTCCATGTTGGTCTGGTTTCAACAGCTCAGGCCCAGAGCAGAAAGTCTACCTAGACAACATCCTCCGTGACTTCAATTCACACTGCTATTACCTCACTGTGGCTCCCAACTCTCCTTCTGAGAGACACTAGGCTGTTCCACCTTTGCTGCTATGAACAACACTGCTGTGAATTGAATGTGTGGAGATCTGTCTGCATCACAGTGTTCCGGGACCCGTGGGGAATGTGACTGTTGTTAATTTAGTTATCACATAACTAAGTTAAAATTTGTATCCCATTCATCTGTGGTATGTGTGTCAGGAAAATGGAAAGAGCAGGCACCAGGACACTTGCATGGTCAAAGGACAATGATCTATGGTAGTCAGCAATCTCCTCTCACCATATGGGGTCCTATGGATTGAACTCAGGTTGCCAGGTCTAGTGGCAGGTGCCTTTCCCTCTGAGCTATCTTGATAAGCCCCAAATCTATCTTTAAACCCTTGAGGAACTCTATACTGTCTTCTCCTAGGGTTGTACTATTTGACGTCTATCAGCAAAGCCCGCGGTTCCCATTTCTCCATTGCCTTGATAATATTTGATGTCTTCGACGTTTTAAAAATAACCATCAGGAGTATAAAGTAATTTTTCATTATGGGTCGGATTGTTTTATTTTAGTTTGGTTTGGGGTTGTAATTTGGTACTGGGATGGACAGGAGTCAGGGGGCAAGTGTTCTAACAGTGAGCCACACCCTCAGCTTTAGCTACGGTACCCAATCTGCATTGCTCTACTGCCCAGTTGGTTGAGCGACTTTCTGTGAGCTTATTTGCCAGCTACCAAGTCCTTTTGCTCATTCTGAGGTGCTCAGAATAGAATTCAGGGCCTTTTCTAGGCAATGCTTTGTCGCTGAGCTATGTTCTTAGCCCCTCTATCCAGTGTCTAAACTGGTTTATTTGGGCGTTTTAGTTGCCAAGTTACAGAAGTTAACCCCATTGCCAGTACCAGGTAGATAATTTGCCGGTGTCCCACGTATTCATAATATTTAACAGATTCTCCTGGCTCTGCAGCTGTATACTTCACCTTGTGGGTTTAGGAACTGCCATCTCCCACTTTAACATGCACGCAGTTACTGGCACCACACACACACACACACACACACACACACACACACACACACACACACAGAGAGAGAGAGAGAGAGAGAGAGAGAGAGAGAGAGAGAAAAGAGAGAGAGAGAGCTGGATTCCCTACAGACCCATTTCTACATGTGAGGGGCACTACCAACTTCCCCCAGTTGCTTCCTCTGCAACTGGGGCTGCTTTGATTCAGGCTGGGGTACACTAGACAACAGATACGCTCATGCGTTTGTTACTCCATCGGGTTAGGGAAGGCCACGTGTCCACTTGAACACAAACATTCCTGTGTGCTTGTTTCTCTAGTAGGTTGGAGAGGGTGGGTGCCACTTGGACATGAAAGTTTTTATGTGTTTGTTTCTCCTATTGGGCAGGAGACACCAGAATGGTTGTCATTTTGGATGCCCTGGGGTCAAGGTTCCCTGCTTCGCTGCAGGGTCTGCACCAGCACTAGGAGGCCAGCCCAGGGCCAATCCCATCTCCAGGCTTCCAACGCAGGTTCTTACTGACCTGGTTGTGATTCTCCTTTGGATGCTGTTGCTTTATTTAAAGAAAATTCCTTCCCCCAAAAGGATGTGATGTCTCAAACCCTAGCCTATCCCAGTGTGGGGGGAAAAAAAGAAGAAGCCAAGTTAAATATTATGTAGCAAAAAAGAGAACAGGACGTGCATGGAGCATTTTCTTGTCAGGCCAAGTTAAGAATCACCAAAGCAAGGCTTCTTTCACAGCAAAGTGACAGAACTTGAGCTGGCGCTGTTCACCGAGAGCTAGAGGCATCTCACCCATTACCAGGAGGGCCACACCCTATGAAATATTTAAGCAAAAAGTAAACACTCTGCCCAGCGGGCCGCAGGTTTTCAGGCACCAGAGCCTGGCCATCTCTTGGCATCAGCTCTCCAGCCTCAGTAGCCTGAAGGGAGGCAGACTAGTAGTGTTTCTGTCCAGGAAACCCAGGTATGGCTTGGGATACAATTTTACCAAGACTCTCCCTAAGCAGGGCCTAGAACTGTAGTGAGAGACATTGCCCAATGTTGAACACATCGAGAAGCTGGCTGGCACTCCTCACAGTGCTAACTCAGAAGTGTTCTGGTAGAAACTGCCTGGGAGGCCACAGAAAATATGCTAAGCAACAAACCACAGAGCTGAGTCCACAGAGCCACGTGTGGTGAACACAGAGACACAGAGACACATAGGTAACATGGAGACAGGCACACTAAGGCAACACCAACTCACACGCAGACACTAGAGACAACAAAGAGACAGCACAGAGACAAGACGTCACTGATCTACAGACAGACGTCCACATAGATGACATGGAGACCACACGCAAACATGCATGCAGACAGCACAGACACAACATGAAAACACACAGATAATACAGAGACAGGCAGACAGAGACACAAAGAAGAAACATGACAAATACATCATAGGACTCATATGAAGACAACATGGTAGTCTAGAGAGACACAAGAAAACACAAAGATACATACACAGCATGGAGACACTGCAGGTAGTAAGGAGACACACAAGGACACATAGACTCACAACCACACACATGTGAATGTATGTACACATCGGGATAGTTCAGCTTGGACTCACTGGAGAGGCCATTCTTGTAGAAGGTGAGATGTTCTCTTGATCTGGGTCTCCAGGAGGCAGGAATACCTTCACTAAATCTCTGTGGCCAAGCCCTGAACCACCACCCCTCCAAATATAATTATCAAGGTTTGGCAGACATGTAGTCTTCCCAGCCATAACAGTGACGGGAAGCAAAATGCCAACCTCCAATCAGGGACCCATATTGCTCTTTGTCCTGGACAGGAGTGAAACCACAGGAGTCTGCAGCTCAAATGCCAGGCAGGGCAGGGGAACAAGGGAAGGCAGAGAGTGCTCCAGGCCATTTATGACCTTCTAGGCTGTTGTGATCTCCCAGGAGCTCTGTTGGGAAGACTTGTGCATAGGGCTCTTGCTATCTGGAGACTTTCTCTCTTCCTTGGCCCTTCTGTCTTGGGGGCACTCTTGGTGATTGTCCACTTGGTGACCATGTTAGTAAATGGTTCTGAGACCACCTTTGGACTATTCCACCTTTGTCATTGCCATGAGAGCTCTCACCAGAATCCCTTCAACTCGAGAGCAGAGAGGGCTTTCTCTGTGGACCCTTGCCATGGGGCCAGAATCTTTCCTGTGGGTCTTTTAGGCTGAATTATCTCCCATGCACCCTTCCCTCTGTCCCTCTGCTCACAGGAGATGTAATAACAACCAGGGGCAGGTAGTCATACCTAGCAAGTGGCAGACTCAATTCTGTCCCTCTAGGAGTGTCATCTCCATCAAAGTAAACAGAACACGGTTTGAAGGCTCAGTGTTGAGACACATGTCTTATGGGACATAGGCTGAGCAAGTTCTGCAGACACGAGACACAATATCACACTCATGTCCTTCCATACAGCAAAGGGAGGCCATGTCACCATGTGCAATCTACTCCTACATACCCCACCCAATGAGATAAAACCAAAATATTCAAGAGAAGGGTGCTGGTCTGAGTCAAAGGATCAACTGGGCCAGCATCCATGTATCATGGTGAATCCGATAGAAGTGGAAAGATTTGGGTGCTGGTCCTGAAGGAAATTGCAAACCATGAGACCTGATGTCTCAGGAGATTTAGAAAGTTCATTGTCATCACCTGCCACACATCTGTAACCAAAGGTTGACTCAGGACAATACCCTATCCAGTGCTTGGCTCCTGGCACTGTGCCTAAGTCAAACCAATAAAACTTTTGTTTGTTTTTTCAAACTTAGTTTACACTGTGTTAATGAAACACCAAATAATAGGTCTTCTGTTCCCATGTAGGAGCACAACACAGAACCACTGGATTGACCGTTGTCTGGAATTGTCACACGAAATCCCACACAGCTGGAGCCAGCTGTCCGTGGACAGATGCAGTCAACCAGCCAGGAGACTGCAGAGCTGGGGTCCCAGTAGAGTACCGAGTCCCACATCCCTAGAACCCACACGAGAGTTACAGGGACTGGCCCAGCCCTATCTTCAGCCTCCAGTGGGATCTGACCCCTGGACAGCTAACCTCTGGGCCTTCTAGACAGAAATGAAAGACATCACCTACAATAGAGGAGAGGAGGGTGGAGATTTCAGGGCTGAGAGGTCTCCTGGTGGGCCCGCCCAATCCTGTCTCATCTGTTACATCCAGGACTTTGGGTTATGTTCTTCATTACTTTAACAGCCTGAAATGGGAGAGGAGGCCATGGAGAAGTTTCCATCCATGCCTGTCCCCTGGCGATCTGTCTCCAAGGGCCTCTGATGGGGTATATAGTCCAGCATAAAGGATTTGGAGGATGAGAGGCAGAAGACACTACAGTGTTGGCCTGACTCAGGCTCCTGGCTCAAGGTGTAGGTGTACAGTATTCCTGGGCACCGATCTCCTACCCAAAAGGTGAGGAGACAAAGTATAGAGGCCTGAGTTCTTCACGATCACGGTGGGAGCCAGAAAGCCCAGGTCAAAGTCAGCATAGACCCCAGCTCTATCACGCCATCCATCAACCTATCCTCTGCCTAAAGGGTGGGGGATACTTTTCAGGAGAACAGTGGGACTCCTTAATTCATCAACAAGGGGACCCTAGTAGCTGAGGCTGTCCTGCTTTCTCCCACCCACACCCCATGCCAGCAGACAGACAGCCACATGTGACCTCGCTGCCATGCCAAGACTAAGGAAAGTCAACTGTTATCCAGCAGGACAAGCATCTTGGCAACCCTGTCTGTCCTCTAAAAGCATGAGACAACTCCTGACCTAGAGCTCAGAACAAAGACAGGTGGAGACATAGCTCAGCATGCCTACGGTCTAGCCAATCTTGGTAATGGGTAAGTGTAGCAAGTATGTATACACAGACACACAGACACACACACAGACACACACACACACACACACACACATCAATGCAATGCCCAAGTTCACAGGGGAAAGCAATTGATCAGATTTTGTTGTATAAATTAATTCCCCAGAAAAGTGACAGTTCTAAGTTCTTAGTCACAGTGTCACAGCATACCTTCACCCAGGTCTCTAGAAGACTGCATGTGTGCAACATGAACAGGGGTACCTGTGATAGGGCCTCTCCCTAGCTGACTAAGGCAGGGCATCTGGGTACTGGATAGGTTGTTTTAGACCGGTACCAATCCAGCTGTAGACTCTACTCAGGAAGACAAACAGGTGTTCAGAAGGTAGCGGTCTTTCACAGAATGCCTGTCCAGTGCCATCTGTCCTCCAAGTGGGTGGGGCAAACACCAATTCATGAGCCAGATCTGGTTTTATCTTCACTCTGAGACCCCCAAGCAGGGCTCTAGCACAATCTGGAGAGTGCATTGTGAGAGCCTGCTCCTGTCTCATTTCCCCAGAAAACCTGGCTTAGCACATGTGCGGCCAACAATAAATTGTACTGTTCCAGGATTCCCACATGCAAGCATGGGTCACAAGTCATTCTAAAGGACAGCAAGCCAAGTAGGCATCCACAGTGAAGTTACACACACAGTTCTCACCAAAGGCTGGCTGCCTCTGGCTCTATTGCGCCTTGGAATCCCTCACCAGGACAGAGGAGACAGCTCCTGTTCTCAGTGATGGTCCTTACTGTGAGGGATCCAGAGTTAGTGATCAAAAGGCAACCCGAAGCTATCCTCCACCAGACACCAATATTCTACGGTTCTTACAACCACTCTACAGACTGTTACGACCTACAAGGTCCACAGGACATCAGTCAGGCAGGGCCAAGGATTAGCAGGACTAAATTGTGGGACAAAGGACACCAGCTGATTCCAGAGCCAGCGTTGTAACACTTGATGACCTGCAACTATTCCCAAGGCCAGCAGGCAATGGCTATCTCCTGACACCTGGGCAGCAGGCAGAGAGTCTGTCACTCGCTGCTCCCACAGAGGCAGCAGTGACCTACTGGGAGGAGGACGGCTTAGCTGCACCTACCATAGCGGCTGGGCTCGCGGCAGTAGCGCAGAATGGGCAGCGCATCTACTTCTTGTGCTTTCAGAGAGACCGCCAAGCTGGGGTCGGGGTTGGGATCAGGGTCAGGGTCGGGGTCGGGGTCGGGATCCGAGCACAGGCTCTGGCTGCCACCGCCGCCGCCACCTTCTGCCCTGGGTCCCGCGTCCCCCGTCCCGCTCTGTGCTGGGATCACCACGAAGCGCTGGGACATGTTGGCGTCGGAACGCCAGGAGCCGCGTCGACTGCTGGATGCGAAGTCTGCCGGTGCGGACCGTGGGTCTCGGGGAGCGGGGCGGGGCAGGGGCGGGGCACGAGGTGGGGGCGGGGCAGGAGGAAGCAGAGGCAGGGGCGGGGAGGGGCAGGACAGGAGCAGTGGGGGTGGGGATGGCTGGATAGAAGAGGGTAGGTCTGGGAGAGTATAAGAGAGGGCTGAGAGGCATCCGGGCTGTGGGAAAATTGGGGTAGGGGCAGGTGGGTGGGACTGGGGCAGGGTGAGAGCAGAAAAGAGAGAGAATGGGAAAGGAAACAGGGACAAGGGTAGGACAGGGGAGCGAAATAGAAGAAGGCAAGGAAGAGACATGAGAAGGCTGAGAACGGCCAACCGTGGAGTTGGACTTGGATGAGGTTGCGGGCAGGGGCAGGGACGATTTGAGACCTAAGGGAAGGGCCTGTCCTGACCTAAACAGACAATGCTTGAGCAGGAAGATGCAGGGCATATGGCCTACCTGGTGATGGCGGTACAGATCTGGTCACTACCTGTCCAAGAGACTGAATCTTTGTTTCCAGGACGGTCACTTCAGTGTAGCTCTCCTGCCCGGGTCCCACCCCTGCCCCTAGCCCAAGTTTTTCACAGCTCCCTATGCTTCTAAGCCCTCTCTTATACTCTCCCAGACCTACCCTCTTCTATCCAGCCATCCCCACCCCCACTGCTCCTGTCCTGTCCCTCCCCACCCTGCCTTGATAAATGACTAAGATACTCCTATCCCCCCCATCCCCCCACCTTCCCACACACACCTCCGTCCCACCACCACCAGCATCCCCTGCTAACAACCTAACAGGTCAGAGGGATCTGGCACTGGGCCAGACTGGGATGGGACAGGGTATGGAATGGACAGTTGATATTCCAGCCAAGCACAGTTCATTCAGGGTCTAGGAGGGTCAGGGAATGCAGTGTCTGATGAGTGTCTGCTGAGGACCAAGGTAAGGGATTCTGTGAGTAGGGGCATGTGGAGGCCTTTCTGGCCACTGGGCCTAGTGCAGCTGTTCTCAATTTGTGGGTCACAACCCCTTTGGCAAACCTCCAAAAATATTTACATTCGGATTCATAATAGTAGCAAAATTATAGTTATGAGGTAGCAACAAAAATAATTTTATAATTGGGAGTCAATCACAACATAAGGTTTTTGATACTGTCGGCCTCCTAGATTTATGCATAAGGGTTGCCAGACTCCTGGGAGAGCCAAGGGTAGGAAAGAGCTACTCAGGTGACCTGGAACAAGTGGACATTGGAAGAGGGACACCAAGCACTCTGTGCTCATGGTTGTTACATAGCTCTTCACGTGATGGCTTGAATGTGCTTGGCCCAGGGAGTGGCACTATTAGGAGGTCTGGGCTTGTTGGAGGAAGTGTGTCACTGTGGAGCTGGGCTTTGAGACCTTCCTCCTAGCTACCTGAGGTCGGTCTGCACCCTTTGCATGAAGATGTAGAACTCTCAGCTCCTCCAGCACCATGCCTGCCTGGACACTGCCATGCTTTCTGCCATGAACATAATGGACTGAACCTCTGAACCAGTAAGCCAGCCCCTATTAAATGTCCTTTATAAGAGGTGCCTTGGTCATGGTGTCTGTTCGCAGCAATGGAAACCCTAGCTAAGACATTCACCTTATATAATGTTGGCTATGTATTTGTTCACTCAAACATTAATTAGAAGCTCCTTGTGTCAAGCTCTGAAAGTGACAGGAGGTAGATATTAAATTAAGCCTCTCTGAAGCACACCTTCAGGAGTGGAGTGGAAAGGAGGTATCTGATATAGAGGCAAAGAATTAAGGAAAGAAATTTAAGGGAACTGGGCTTCCATTCTTACAGGCATCACAGCCCACTATAGTTAATCGTGGCTCAGCTATCATATCTGTCCTTCAGCAGGACAGAGGCTGACAGGAGAAGGTCAGTTAGCTGCTCCCACCTATACTGTAGCCTGGATGTTATATATAGTACTGTTAATGATGAGTTAAGCCTCTCTCCAAGATGTATCCAGCTAAGGAGAAAGATAGTTTCTCTTTTGAAAACTAGGTGTCTTTCTTAGGAAGTTAGTTTCACCACCCGCCTCCATTTGCCTGGCAGCCAGAGAGGGGAAAACCAACCAGGATGGGAATTCTCTCACTTGCACAGACATCTTCTTGGGAGCCTGTCCCTGTAGGAAGAGGCTCTCCTCCAATCAATCTTCTTCAGTTTTCCAAGACCACTCTTGGCCCTTTCTCCCAAGATGAACTTTCTGGGTCATATTTTAAAGTTGCCATGTATTGGTTACTTATTAAGTAACTATTACTCATTAAGCTTACTGCTTAATATCTGACAAAAGCGACTTAAGAAAGGCAAGGCTTAGTCAGGCAGTGGTGGCACACGCCTTTGATCCCAGCACTTGGGAGGCAGAGGCAGGCGGATTTCTGAGTTCGAGGCCAGCCTGGTCTACAGAGTGAGTTCCAGGACAGCCAGGGCTACACAGAGAAACCCTGTCTCAAAAAAAAAAAAAGGAAGGGACACAGCCCGCTGTAGTGGGAAGCCATGATGATGATGTCATGAGACAGCTGGTCATGTTGAGCCCTCCAGAGAAATAAGTGCCAGTGCTTGGCTGACTCCCACTATTTTATAAAGTAAGGAATTGCAGCCCGTGGGCTGGTGGTGCTACCCATATTCAAGATGAGTCTTGCTACCAGGTGTGATAGCTTATACTTTTAATTTCAGAACTTGGAAAACTGAGTTCCAAAGCCAACCTGGCTTACATAGCAAGACCATGAACAAAACAAAAAGTAGATCTTTTCTTCTACAGTTAAACCTCTCTGGAAACACCTTAACGCATACACACACACACACACACACAAAGAGAGGGGGGGTATGGTTCCATGTTGATTCTAAATGCAAATCCATTCATGGTGAAATGTATTCATTAACTTGCTGAAAATCGATGTCTTTACAATGTCAAATGAATGTCTCACCGAGGTCCTGCATTTTCATCACGCTGACTCACATCTGTCCGTGTTACTCTTAGAAGGAATTGCAGTGCTGATGAAGGAGAAAAGCAAAAGAGGACACTGATGGTTTTGTAATTCTTTTGTAGCTTACTACTTCATGGAATTCTAAGTTGTATATTCAAGTGCTTTTCTGCATTTCATTGGATTGTTTTTTAGGTTATAAATAATGATAACCTTTTTCTTCCATCCCCCAGCCCCCACCAAACCTCTCCTGTTTTCTTTTCATCTTATTTTGGAAATTTTTTCTTGGAGGTTTTGCTTTTTGCATGTGTGTTTCTTGTTTTGTTGTTGTTGTTTGTTTGGTTTTTTTTTTTAAAGATTTATTCATTTAATTTATGTGAGTACACCGTCACTCTCTTCAGTCACATCAGAAGAGGGCATCAGATCCCATTACAAATGGTCACAAGTCACCATGTGGTTGCTAGGAATTGAACTCAGGACCTCTGGAAGAAAAGTCAGTGCTCTTAGCCTTTGAGCCATCTCCTCAGCCCATTTTGAAAATTTTTAAGACATTTCAGGACAACCCTCACAGTCACTGCCCGTGGAGTGTCTCTTCTGTGACTTAGACTCATGCTATGATCTGCTTAAGACAGTCACTGGCCAGGTCGGAGTGGCTTGTACCTTAAACATACATACCCTTCTCGCTCAGATGACTTCAGATGAACATGAAGAGGTCTCACAACCTCTTTTCTTTTGGAGTCCGGAAGGGTGAAGGCTCCCTAGGAAACCCCTCAAAGATAGCTAATAGTTTCACCTTTAAATTTTAAAAAAGCCCATATCTATCCTTTCTGGACACAACCCCTACTCACCTCGTCCCTCTGCTTGCAAGTGTCCCAAGAATCTGCAAGGCTCTGCAGCCACCCGGAAGTGTTAGTCAAACCGTTCACAGCCAGTGCTAAGGAGTTTTCCATGGCGAGCATCCTCGAACTGTTCACAGCCAAGAGTTTTCCACGGGAGCGTCCTGCAGCCAGGCTGGGGCCAGACAGGACTGACCCATAGGAAGCTCAGTTGGTTCTGCACAAGAGAAAAGCCATCAAAGTCTAGTGAGTTTTTACAATGACAAACAGGGAAATGGAACCTGCTTTACATAAGACCCCAATTTTGAACAGTAAACGGGGTGACAGTGAGTGAGGAGGAGGCACAGGTGGAGACAGGTAGAAGACACAGTGTCACATGGAAGGTGACAGGTGAAGGGCACAGGATGGAGCACAGTCCTGAGGAAACAAGAGAGCTTCTCCATCGTCTTGCCCAATTCAACAGTGGGTTTCCATAGCGATTGTTTCTTTTAGCTTGTTTATTCTTCTTTCCATCTGAGTTGTAAGTGTGGGCTCATGCTATAGCCCGGGTTGGTCTAGAACACAATCTATAGCTCAAGGTAGCCTTGAACCCTTGGCAGTCCTCAAATACTGAGGGGACAAGCATGGGCCACCACACCCAGCTCTCACTAAGTTGTCTCTGTTATGTCTCAGTAAATAAAGAAAACATTGATGATAATACAGTGTCCTTCCAACACAGACCTGGCCTCAGTGCCACATTTTCCTGGTCTATAATTGTAATCCCAATCTTTAGGGCCAGCAGACTATTTATAGCCTCTGCAATTTTTTGACTGTTGTGAGGTCTGACCTAACCCTGCAAGTGGCATACTTTTCTAAGTCCCATAGATCATACCCATAATCCCTCATACCCACTCTGTCCATGCAGTTTGTCTTTTTTGAAGGGTACCTCCCACTGCACAGAGCATTTTGATCAGGAAGACACTTCCCTGGCCATGTAATAGTAGCCCTTTTGTCAGATCAGGACCCTAGAGGCCTCTCCAAACTAGAGGTGCCAATGCATGGATCCTTGGATGCACCTTGAATGTCACCCTGACAGGCACAGGAAGCATTGGGCGTGGTGGTGACTCAGATGAAAGCAAATAGCAGAGTTAGAACACTTCATCATGGGACTTCACAAGCAGGAGGCCTCTCCATTCCCCAATCAGCCACAGGCCCTGGCCACAGAAACCAAGCCTGTCAACATCTGTATGTCCTAAGGATCCCCTAGAACATCCTACCAACCATATGGGCAGTGGCCTCTCTACTGCTCATACCACTTTTGAGGCCTCCAGAAAGGACACTAAGGCATGTCTGATCACTGCCCAGGCTACTAAGAGAGCTGACAGAGGCTTCAGGAACTTTTGAAAAGGTACCAGGCATCTCTGGGGCCAGGAGCGAAGATGGTACCTTTGGGGGCAGCAGAGGGAGAGAGATAGTGGCCAAAGGGAGGTGAAACCCACAAGCCCTCATTTTACAGAAAGCCACGAAGAATTGTGAACTAGGTTATTCCAGACCCTATCCCAAATGGGCAACTACAGAATGAACCTATTTAAACTATTTCCGAGAGACCCTGGCAGAGCAGGACTCCAGGACTGACCTGGGAAGCTACTTCTAAGGTCACCAGAATCAGAACCAGGCTCCTCTGATCTCACTCAGGGAGCACATCTAATCTTATCCCTGGAGGTGGGGAGTGTTCCAGGGTGTGTCTCCTCCTGCCAGGAATGGGTTTTCAGGGAAGTGGGGTGATCAAAAGGCAGGAAGGTCGAAGAGTCAGAGAAAGGAAGTCACAAAGAGATGTCAGAGAAACAAAGATACAGAGACGGAGAAGTGTGGGCAGAGAGAAAGCGCTGTAACCAGCCACCTCTTTATGACAGGTGCCCCACATACCACACAGTACAGGGTCTTTTGGGCTTGGGGGTCTCAGTGCTTTCGTGGGGTGTGCTTTCCTGAGTGGAATGTGGAGGCAATAAGAACAGTTACCACCACATAAGCTAGAGACGTGGCCCGTGGATTGAAATGCTGGTTCCCCTAGACCCAGCGTGGTTCTTGGAAGTCAGTCTCATTGATACCTATTTGGGAGGGGTCTTTGTATTGGCTGCAACTACAATAGTTGATAAAGATTGGAAGCCCTGTTCAGAAGAGGGCAGTGGAGTATGGATGCTTAGATGGTCCTTGTTCATCTTTGGGTCTACATTCACTGTCCTGAATGGAGATTTATGTCAAGTCTGCACGTAATCAAGTGCTGATAAAGAAGCCAAACCCTGAGCAAGGAGACCCTAGATGCCAATCACAGGAGGTTTGAAGCTTGCCCATGACTGGTCAGGGACATTCATCATCATCCACCCGACCAGGGAGTAGCCTGGGAGATGCTGTCAACTATTCTCAGGCCCTGCAACATTTCTTCTCCACAGGAGAAGATCAGTCAGAGCTGTGAACCAGAGGCTGCAGATCTAGTGTGAGCCAGGGTCCCAGGGGAGCCTGTCTGGTTAGCTGCCTTTGTGGGGTGGTGAGAGCAGAAGCTGTCACTTCACACTGATACACAGCAGATAGTGAGACCCTGCCAACTCTCTTATCCATTGTCCTGTCCCCACCCTGCACCCTAGGTATTAAGGTGGACCAAATCCCAGCCAGCAGAGGGGTTGTGTGTACACATTGTAAATATTCACAGATCCTTGTCAGTTTTGGAACTTGCCATTTATTATAACAATTCCTGGATGTTCTCACCCAGCAAGAGGTCAGCCTTTCCCCAAGGCTCTGTTCCCACAGTAACCAGATTCAGCCAGTTATGGGTTTTAGGACACCCTGCTGCCAACCTTGAATTCCCAGAAAAAACAATTGGGCCTCTCCTGAGCAGAGGAGAAAGGAAAAGGCATCTGATTTGCGGTGGACCAGTCTGAGGCTTCTGGGCAGAAAGGGAAATTCCATTTCAAATGGAATCCTTGCTTACCGTGTGATCCTACAGGATTTTCTTTGATTTTGGCTTTCTCTTCTGGAAATGGTAATCTTTCTGAGATCTGTATCTCCAAGGCTCACAGGAGGTCCCCACACTGAGACACCTCTCCTGGAAGTCTTGGACCTCATCCCCTTGTTCCAAGACTCTCATTTTGTTCTGGTGGCAGTGTTGAGGGTGTCTTGTTAGACCTGGGATGCTGAGAGAGGCAGAGCGACCCCTCCCCATTCAGCTCACTGTCCCTTCTCCCAGCTCCACGTGGATGGGAGAGATTGCAGGGTAAGTAAAAGCCAGATGGCCCGAACTGATACTGGTAGTTCGTGTGGCTCAGCATTACATGGAGGTAGTACATAGCTCAGAGGGAAGCAGAGTTTACACTTGAGCCAAACATGAGTAACCACAGCCCCAGAACACAGATTCAGGTTGCCCCAAAACACCAGGCACCAATGAGAAAATGGATTCACAAAGCTTTTTAATTACAAATACGGTCATAGATCAAGGCATTTTCCAGATACATTGGTTCAGATAGACTATGTATAGAAAAGTGGGGGAATCTCCACCAGAAGTCTTAGATGTTATCTGATGACATTCTTAGCTTTTGGGTTGGTGAAAGCTAGTGGTCTGCTAAGTTAACACATTGCAAGAATCTATCTAACAGTCATAAGGACATTATATCTGACCCAGAGGTAGTCAGTGAGTAGCTAAGTATTAAGGGTATTAAAGAGAGCCCAGAACAATTTGACTCCAGAGCTACAATGTTCCAAATCTTCGAAATCTCAAGTCACTTTAGTCAGCCAAACAGTGTTTTGAATATTTATCAAAGGTGTGGCATTTTCTGTGAATTCACTGGAGCAATGGGAAAAAGGTGGGGGAGACAGACATGTGGGATCTGCCTTGTTCTCTTCACTAAATTCTGTAATTCTAAACTTCTCTTTAAAATGAGATCTAAACTTAGAGTCAAACCAATGGGACACATTAATTCTTGAGACACTGGGAGGAGTCAGCTAGTATCTTGGTTGTATCTGACACTTGGCGATGCTTTCCAGCTACAGGGGCCACAGTGGGTAGGCAAAGGGTCTCTTGAGCTTTCCTGGGCATTGTCCTGAGCATTGGAGCAGAGACAAGCTCTGTTCAAACACGAGAACTACAGGTAGTTTTTCTTTTGGTATTGTACAAAAATTTTAATCCAGCAACATGCCTACTCTGGCTGGGATACAGACACACCCTTAGGACACACCTTTAATCCCAAACAATGAAGGTAAAGTCAATTTGTAGAAGGAAGCACCTGTGTTTGAATGTGATGTCTAATTAAGAAGCAGAAAAGTGATGAATTAGAGAAAGATTAGACAGTATAGGATATGCCCAACTCTCATGAGAACAGAGGGAAAAGAAAGGCTACTTAAGAGAGCAGTGCAGAGAGAGAAGGGAGGCAGTTTTACCAGGACAGTTGTACAGACAGACATGTTGCAGAGACAGAACAAGCTAGACACAGGTGAAGACAGAATGAGCCAGAGAATGAGAAGGAGCCAGAAGATCAGAACATATTGCCAAAGTCAGTATGAGGCCAAGCAGAGCAATTCAGAAGCCAAGAAAAGAGTCAGATAGACTCATCTTGGAGAGGAGTTTGAGCCAGAACAACTGAGTTAAATCAGCCAGCCAGAGATCAGAAAGAACTAGGAAGTGGTGACCTTATTTAGCAGCAAGTCTCAGAGATGGAAAACAATCTAGGACTAGATACGGTTGTATGGAAGCCAGAAGCTTCCAGGATTAGGACTAGGTTAGATAGACACAGTGAGCTTCTGAGACAATTGTGTCAGGTGAATAAAAGATATATATGCACATTCATGAGACTACATGAGATTGGCACAGGGTCAGTTAGAACACCCCAGATGTTTTCTTGATGTATCACAACCCTGGCCATAAACTGTCTTTTTAAGAGGTGCCGGAGCATCTCAGGGCTCCTCTCTGCTCTTCCTCAGCACCTGTGTTATGTGTGTGTCGTCTTCCCAGTGACTATGAAAAGGAACGTGGTCAGAGTGGGGTGTGGGTGGCAGTGGGACCAGGCAAGGTCTGCTCAGGATGGTTCTACCTACGGAAGACACTATGCGGTCAGTGGAGGTGGCTAGGTCCTTGTCTAGGTTTACTGAGCAGTGGTCACCAGTACTTGGCAGTCACTAGGCACATCACAGGTGTTTGAGAACTCATATCAGTTTTAGAGAATCTCAAGGTCATGATGCCCAGAAGCTCTCAAGAGAGGTCCATCCTGCATCCCTGGCTACACAAATCTCAGGTCAGCTGCTCAGCCCCTGGCTATGGCCTCACTGAAAGAGATCTGCCCACTTTGAGAATGTAAACAGAAGCTTGGGCCACTTGACTATCTCTCTTCACATAACAACCAAGTGGGTCTCCTGTGTTTCTTGGGTCCTTCCTTCCTTGGCAAGGTCTAGTTTTTCAGATGTCTCAACTTGCAAGGACCCTGAGTTGTCCTTGGCTCTGCCTCCTTGAAGTCTTCCCTAAGGCTTGAAACATACAAGCTTATAGTCCACAGTGGGTTGGGCCCTCTTACACCAATTACCAATTAAGAAAACCCCCAACCGACATGCCCACAGGCCAATCCCATTGAAACAATTCCTCACTTGAGGTTCACTCTTCCAAGGTGTGTCAAGTTGACAACTGAAGCATTAAGATGCATCTTCCTGATAGTCCACCAGTGTCCTGGATATCCAAACCCAGGCCTAGAATTTCTGGGTGAGTGGATGAGAAGGCTCTGTGATGGGAGCCTACTGCAGCAGTATTGAGGTGGGAGCATGGGGCAGCCAGGACGGCAGGAGAGACCTGGGACTTCCAAGCAGAGTCCTTATGACCTAAGTGGACTAATCTTGGATGACTTGAGCTGGTGGGGGATGACATTGTTCAGCAGGGTTTCCATGGACTAGTGTACAGATGTCAGGTTCAGGGAGCTGATTATTCTGAGGATCCTGACTCTGTTCACTCCTGCCTCCGTGTAAATTAGATTGTCCCTCTGAAAGCATTAGTTATAATTCATTGATGTATAAGGCCTACTCAGCCTGATGAGTGTGGAACGGGTCTGTCTCTATTCCCATGTTAAGGCAGCACCATCCTCCTCCCTCTCCCCCCAGTGACCTAGAGACATTTTGGCCAAACTTGCTCTCAGTCCTGCCTTTCCCAGGATAATCAACAACCCATACTGAGTCCCCGCCCAAGCTGAACAAATCCCACCGTAGTACAAACTTCGTGTGAACTTGCTCTGTGTTGGTGCCCTCTGCTGGTCCAATTGTGTGGTGCTGCTAGCTGTTTCCTGAGTTAGCTCGTTCAGCACAAACTCACAGGACTCACTCCTTTCTCATTTCCTGCTCAACGCTTTGAACCATCCCCAAGTAAACTCTCCTTCCAGCGTGAGGGTCAGAGCTGGAGTAGAGTTGTCTGGGATCAGGAATACAGATTGCCCAGCAACAAGTGAAACCTGTCTGTATGGCCCCTAGGTGGCTATTCAGGCTTGCCAGCAAGAAGCAGCCCTGAGGAAGAGGAACATGTCCATTCTTAAATGACACTGCTGGAGGTGAGAGGTTGCCTGCCAAGTTGCTACTTTCCTATACTACTCCCCTGTGGTTGGCTTAAGTTGTCTAACCCGGCTTCTGGGTGTTTTATCAAGGTTAGAGGTTTTGGTAAATAGGTCTCCCAAGCATGCACTTGCACCCCACTCCCTACCTCACCTCCTAAACCCCAACTCTTCCTTCTGTACTGCACCAGGAGAGCCTGCCCTCTCATTTCTGCTAGGCTCTGTCCAAAGCAGCACTAGCCTGAGGATGCCAGCAGCAGAGGAACAGGCCAGAGACAACAACTCACATTGCCACCTGCAGCAGCCTGAAGCATTCTTTCTCCTTTAAGGACCTCCAGTTATTCCTCTTTGCTGTTGTTTTGTTTGAGACAGGGTCTCTCCACATTATTGGAACTCACTATGTAGAGCAGGTTGACTTTGAGCTCACAGAGATCTGCCTGCCTCTGCTTCTTGAGGATTAAAGGCATGTGCCACCATGCTTAGCTCCTTTTCCTTGTTTTTTTAACTCCTTTCTTTTTGTTCAGATACTAGAAGGAGGCTGGACATGCTTTTTCTGATATTCTGGGATTACTTGGTCTTTCTCTAATGTTTTTTTTTCCCCTCCCTTATGGGACTGCCTGTCTGTCATGTGCCTGCTTGTCGACCTCTATTCAGAAGTCATGGCTGTCTTCTTTATCTCTCATCCAGGAAGCTATGGACATTTCCATCTTTCAGGTAGGTCTCACAGATCCCTGCCTGCCTCTGCCTCCTTACTGCTGGGATTACAGCTTGCTTTACTGCTGAGTAAGTTCACCCTTTCTAGCTCTTCCTGAGCTCTGACTAGCTGGTTCAACTCAGCTGTTCTGGCTCAAAGTTCTCTCCAAACTGACTGATTCAAACTGGCTCCTCTCTTGGTCTCTGACTTTTTGCTCTGCTTGGCCTCAAAGTAACACTGGCAATCAGCTCTAATCTTCTGGCTCCTTCTCATTCTCTGGCTCCTGTATGCTAAGGTCTGAGTCACACCACAACTGAAAACAGGTCTTTTTTTTTTTTTTTCTTTTACTATAAAAAAAACCCCCCACAATTTCAGGGTACACAGTGTGATCAGATATCATGCAACAAGACTTGGAAAAAATCTGATGAATAATAGGAAATGAGATGGCTCAGCAGATAAGAAGACTGACTGCTCTTCCAGAGGTCCTGAGTTCAATTCTCAACAACCACATGGTGGCTTACAACCATCTGTAATGGGATCAGGTGCACTCTTCTGGTGTGTCCAAAGACAGCTACAGTGTACTCATATAAATAAATAAATAAATAAATAAATAAATAAATAAATAAATAAATCTTTAAAAAATCGAAAATGTTGCCACACCTTGAAATCCTTGAGAAATTTATAAAAAGAAATGATGCTTAGGTCCCATTCACAGATTTTAGTTTAATTTGTCTAGAAGGGAACCAACCCAAGCATTGGCAGTTTCTAAACTTCCTAGATGTTATTAATGGGTAGTTGTGATGGTTAGTCCTGCCAATTGAGAGAATCACCTAGGAGACAAACCTCTAGGTACACCTATAAAGGATCCTGTAAAAAGTGTTAGCCTCTGAGGGTAAGGGGTTATCTTGATTATGTTAATTGACCTGGCATGACTTAGCTTTGTGGGCGGAACCATCCCCTAAGCAGGAGATACTGTAAGGTGGAGAGAGCATGCTGACTGGTTCTCTGCCTTCTGACTGTGAGTAGGATGTAACCAGGTGGTGTTTTGACTTCCCCACCAGGATGGACTGTATTCTTGAACCAGAATAATCACCGTTTATTTTTTTGTATTTACTTTAGCTGTCTTCTCAGTATGTTATCACAGGAAGAGGATCCAAGACATGATGTAACTCATGTCTTATGTAAATGTAAATTCATTATGCTGCTTATTCTACATGTATGCTAGACATTCCGTCAAATGTCTAGCCAACCCAGTAATAGGCTAGGCAAGCTTCAAGGACAGTAGGTGCCTTGTGGTAAGCAGAAAGAGTAGACAGCATTGCTGAAGAGTCCCACTTTGGGGTTGGAGAGATGGTTCAGAGGTTAAGAGCACTAAGTGCTCTTCCAGAAGTCCTGAGTTCAATTCCCAGCAACCACATGGTGGCTCACAACCATCTGTAATGAGATCCGATGTCTTCTGGTGTGTCTGAAGACAGCGACAATGTACTCACATATGTAAAATAAATAAATCTAATAATAATAATAATAATAATAATAATAATAATAATAATAATAGTCCCACTTTGACAAGACCCTTTACCTGGAGTATTGCTGAGGCCTGAGGGAAGGTTGGGCTAGTACTCACTATCTGGTTCAAGCTGGACTTGGGACTTACTCAGCTAACATCTGGGGATTTTAAGCAATGGTCCTAAAGATGTTGTCCAGTGTTTGGCTTCTATATTTAGTTTGGTAGTTTGTGTTGGTTGTGGGTAGGTTGTTTTGGTGTGTGTGTGTGTGTGTGTGTGTGTGTGTGTGTGTGT
>JANHMN010000014.1:72217912-72247747 GCA_030674055.1 Rhabdomys pumilio | reverse complement strand
GTGTGTCTTGGGCTCTACCAGAAGAATCAGAGTCCATAATTAAATAATAACCTTGGGGTGCTGGAATAATTGCTCAGGTGTTTAGGACACATACTGTTCCTGCAAAAGACCAGAATTTGATTCCCAGGACCCACCCACCTCAGATATCACCTGACTGTAACTTCAGTCCTAGTGTAGTGCCAGGGAAATCTTAGTGATCCCCCTGACCCCCAAACAGTCAGGAGGCGATCTGATGCAACTCACAGTAGGGTCTTTATGTGAGCTAGCTAGGATTCCCGCCCCCCCCCCCACTGTTACCCAGGTAGGTTTTGGTGGTGGTAGAGCCTGAATATCTATTTATATTGATATATAATATCTATTATATTTATATTTATATAATATATACATATATTTATATATTATATTTATATTTATATAATATATATATATATCTATTTATATTTATAGTAAACATCTAATTGGAAAGCTACCGTGGCCTTTAACATAATTGGCTGGTGCTGGGAGTCATATCATAAACTTAATTTCTGCTTCCTTCTGTATTGGTGGTCGTTAGGCAGGAGGTGGGCTTGTAACCTGGGGGTGCAGGTTTGTTGGGGGTATAACCTGGAGACGCTGGTCTTGTTGAGGATTAGCTAGAAACTGGAGCTAGGCTCCGGTTTTGTTGGGGGTCAACTTGGAAACTAATGTTAGATACCAGCCTGTTAGTTTACCTGAGTTTAAACTTAGGTTAGGTTCTCTAAAATGAAGTCTGAACTTAAAAGACTTGGCCTCTCACTAGGAAGACAAACACCTCTGGCACATGTAGTACATAAACATGTGTGTGGATATCACATGAAACGGGTAGTTTAGATAAAGATCCAGCTCAGATCTGAATTCTCCCTCCTTCTCCCTGCATCTTCTGTCTGTTCATAGTCTGTGTCATGTCTCTAGTTTGTCTGCTGTCTGTGTTCGACCCTGTTGTTGGTCCCTAAAATTGCCTTTGACCTATGTTTATTGAACATCACAAAAAGCCTGTTATGAGGAAGGAAGGGGAACACTTAAAACAGAACAGAACAGAAATATTTGACAGAGGTTTATAAAAGTTTCTTTACTGGTCCAAGACAGCACTCAAAACCTCACACAGATGTTGTCAAGCTACATCCATGGGCTTCTTTCAACACTTATGTGATATTTGTTGACTTTAAGGTTGATTTCAGCCCGTTGGTTGCTTTCAGCAAATGATCAATACCACCACCACCACCACCTACACACACACACACACACACACACACACACACACACACACACACATTCTGGGTCAAGGGATGGAAGAGTACATTGTTTAAGAGTAAAGTTATACATTTAGCTTTGGTTGTTGTGATGGTTTGTATATGCTTGGCCCAGAGAGTGGCACTATTTGGAGGTGTGACCTTTTTGGAATAGGTGTGTCACTGTAAGCATGGGCTCTATAATCCTACTCCTTTTTTTTTTTTTGGTTTTTCGAAACAGAGTTTCTCTGTGTAGCCCTGGCTGTCCTGGAACTCACTCTGTAGACCAGGCTGGCCTCGAACTCAGAAATCCGCCTGCCTCTGCCTCCCAAGTGCTGGGATTAAAGGCGTGCGCCACCACCGCCCGGCTTATGACCCTACTCCTAACTGCCTGGATGTCACTATTCTGTTAGCAGCCTTCAGACGAAAAATGTAGAGCTCTCAGCTCCTCCTGCACTATGCCTGCCTAGATGCTGCCATGTTCCTAGCTTGATGATAATGGGTTGAACCTCTGAACTTGTTCACCAGCCCCAATTAAATATTGTCCTTATAAGAGTTGCTTTGGTCATGGTGTCTGTTCACAGCAGTAAAACCGTAAGACAGTTGAGAAAGTTGATTACATGAAGAATTTAAGGCATAATAAGGTTGGTTACATTGTTTTTCTGAAGACATGTTATGCTTAAACTGGGTGAATACATAGTAGAACAGCAGACAGAGTATACAATTTTAAATTACCTCAAGGTCTATTATCAACTTAGTTGCAAGGTTTGGAAAATGTTTAGTTTCCTCAAAGGCAAGAAGTATTTTTAGAAAAATGTATAAACACACACACACACACACACACACACACACACACACACACACACAATTTAAAAAACAACAAAACATTTTTTTAAGCTAGTAACTTGGGCAGTCTTTGTAAGCCCACATGATAAGCATTTCTTTAAAGAAGCGGTCTTTCAGTTCTAATTGCAAATGTTTCTAACTTAGCTCTGGTCTGTCACCTAATGAGAGAGGAAACTCCTCTTTGCTTCATTGGTGGTTTTTCCTTAGTTCTATCAGCCTGATTTTTCGAAGTGGCTCTTAGGAAACAGGAGTGCAGCCATGCTGCCACCTTGTGGCCATGTTTGGAAGACATGCTTAACATAACTAGAAAAGGCACGGAAGGGAGAACAGGTGGGGGTGGTTGAAGCCAAGTCACATATGTAATATGTAACTACACCAAGCACATTAACTACAAGCGACTGTCAGACATCTCAGTCTTCACCACAGAAAAATACCCAGGATTTACAAGGTGAAGAAGAAATTGTCTGTAGTAAAAAGTGAAGTTTAAAATTTTTATTATTTATTTATTTATTTATTTATTTATTTACTGTGTGTGTGTGTGTGTGTGTGTGTGTGTGTGTGTGTGTGTGTGCATGAGCATGTACATGTGCCACAGCTTAAGTGTGGAGGTCAGAGGACAGCTTGCTGGAATCAGTTCTCTCCTTTACGGAGTATAGAATTAAGATTTTCATTTATTCTGAGATGAATAATAAGCCTTTCTTTCTTCTCTTCTCTCACGTTTGATAGGAAGGCCAGGGTTTGAGCTTCTTCTTGTCCTGCCATAGATAAAGTGCTCTAAGCTGGAGAGAGACAACTCAGGGTTAGGCTTAGGGAAGGATGCTGTATCTGAGCATTTATACTTTAGTAATAGATCTTGCTTCCGAGAAGTAATCTGCCTTCAAGGTTTGTCTTAAAGTTGAGCTTGGGCTTTTCAGAGCCAGCAGGGGGAGCATGATGTAATCGAGAATGCATTTTGTACTATTTCGGGAACCTTGTTTCAGGATTTCTTATGAGGACCACCAACTCATCAAGGTCACTATGAGCCAAGCCAAAAAACAAAAAGATCAGAAAGTGTAACCACTGAGCTCCCAGTACCCTTCCCCCGTCCTGGGATGGGAGAGACCCCTCAGCACCATCTAGGGATAGTAGAAGGTCCAGGCTGATAATTTAATCTCTTTTTTCTTTCTGACAGGCAAAGGTTCCCCCTTAGACCATAAGTTCAATGCCTGTTTGGGAGAACAAAAGTTTTTTTTTTTTTCCAGTTAGCTCTGGTCAAGCCCTTCAGTTAGCAACTATCCCCTTGGGACCAGTGCAGAAAGACCTTAGAGTTAATCACTGATGGCTGGTTCTAGGGAAATTTCATGAGTTTTAACCTTGGATGAGATTTTCAGCTTGATTCTGTTAAGCATAGTTTTATTTTATTAGCCACAGGATTTCGTCTGAAGCTACCTTTTCCCTTTGTGCTTACCACATCTCTAAATGAAAATGAAATGGGCTGGCTCTGTTATATGTTGGGGGTCTGGGAATCACTGCACAAACCACTCAAACACCAATCTCGGTCAAATAGGTAGGATTTATTGAATGCCATGCCCCAAGACTGATCAATCAGGGCCATGTTCCAGGCTCAGGAGCTGAAAACTATGGCATTGAGTCAAGATCCTATAGGAGTTTTTAAGCCTGAGCTCTACAAACATGTGTACCAAGTCATTCCACCAATCAGGATTTAGGAGTAGGGACAGGTATCTGTTGTATACTTATCCTGCTTCCACTGGTTAGGGTATTCATCTGTGGCGGGGGACTTGTCTAACATTCATGTCTTAACTTGCCAGTTGGGATGTCAGTTGTCTATGTCCATGTCTCTTTCTGTTAAGTAGGGTGTCAGTTCCCTGGGAGGTCTTGGAAACCTAAACATTACTTGACCCCTACTCAAAATGGAAGTCTTATTCTAAGTAAATGGAGGTGTCTCTCTTATGTTGGTGTCTATCCCAGGATCAGCTTATAAAGGCAAATGCCATAAGGACTTATACACAGGTGCAGGATGTGCTGCTGGGTGGTTGGTTCGCGTCCAAACTTCTTGCAGGTAACTACACAAAGCAGTTCTGCTGACTTCCATCGTGATTGGTTTCCAAGGGCACAGAACACAACAGATTAAGTAATCAACTTGGGCATTAGAATGTTTCCTAGTAACAGCAGAAACAACATATAAGGAAGTTTTCTTATAATATTAGTAACAGCAAAAAATGACAGGCTAGCCAGGTAACAGTTACCTAGGCCTTAACATTTTACCTAGCTTTAACAGTATGCTCATTAATCTCAAGGAGCCCTGGGCAATTTTGAGTGTGAGCGATTGTGAGCTTTGATTTATGATAGGCTCCACAGGGAGAGTCTATTCCTTGTTGAGAACCCCAACTCTTCAATCTTGAAAGTCCACAACTGTTCAGGATGTACTGGGTAGCCCCAAGGATAGACCCTCATTTCTGTCATTTCTTTTTGATTGTTGCCCATACCTTATTGGAAAGTACCTCTTGTCTGAATTCAAAATTAAATTACTTCTCCCTCCAGGGCCAAGGTCTCAGTAAAGACTGATGGGAATATGACAGGAGGTATTAAAGTGGCCACTCCTGTGGGCATACTTTTAAAGAGAATTATCTATTTCCTCTATCAACAGCGTTACCTCTTCAAGCCTAGAGGCAAAATAGGATTGATTTCCATGATAGAAAGACTAAAGAAACAAGGATGCCTAGTTAAAAGTTCTAACCCATATCATACTCTTATCCTTGTTGTTAAGGACCCAATCAATAGATGGGACTTCACCATCTTATCCACAAGGTTGCGGATCAATTCTACATGTAGTTTCTTACTCTTAGATTTTCCTCACCTAGAGACCCTTTCTTCTAACCTATTATTCACTGCTAGATTTTAAGGATGCTTTCATTTTGTCCCATCCAGTTGAGTCACTTTCATTCTCTTCTCAGGGTGCCACTCAGTGACGAGGGCGACCCACTTGTATTGTCCGTCCACCAAGGTTCCGAGACTGCCCTTACTTATTTGACTTAGCACTTTCCCAAGACGTGAAGGAATATTTTGTTTGTTGGTTGGTTTCTCTGTGTAGCCCTGGCTGTCCTAGAACTTGATCTATTTACCAGACTGGCCTTGAATTTAGAGAGATGCCTGCCTCTGCCTCCTGGGTGCTGGGATTAAAGGCATACACCACCACCATGGAGCCTGAAGGAACAGTTAAATACAGATACCACTTTCATTCAATGTATAGATAATTTCCTTCTATGCAGGCCAACTGTAGAACTTACTGCCTTAGAAACAAAGTCCACTCTTAATTTCTTGGCTGACAGGAACTACACACTGTCTCAAGGAAATGTCCAGCTCTGTGAAAACCAAGGAAAGTTACTTTGGATTTGCTTCTTTTTGTTTTGGATTTTTGAGACAGGGTTTCTCTGTGTAGCACTGGCTGTCCTGGAACTCTCACTCTGTAGACCAGGCTGGCCTTGAACTCAGAAATCCGCCTGCCTCTGCCTCGAAAGTGCTGGGATTAAAGGCATGCGCCACCACTACCCGGCTGGATTTGCTTTTTTTTTTCCTCCAATAAACCAGAGCCTTGGAATCTGAATAGATCAAATCCATCTTAATTTTCCACTCAAAACAAATAACAAACAAACAAAAACCCCGCTGAACAGGCGAGAACATTTCTAAACAAAGCATCCAGATATTCTAAAATTTCGGTTCTTGGTTATGCAGAAATAGCTAAATCTCTATATCAGGCCCTCAAGGAAACTCAGTCTCAGGGACTCACTAAACTTGAATAGATTTCTAAGTTCTAGAAGGTTTTTCAGAACTTAAAGAGGCATTAACCAAGGACTGCTTTCTTTTTTCTTTTCTTTTCTTTTTTTTTTTTTTTATAAAGATTTTATTTATTTATTTTATATATGTAAATACACTGTAGCTGTCTTCAGACACACAGAAGAGGGTACTGGATCCCATTACAGATGGTTGTGAGTCACCATGTGGTTGCTGGGAATTGACTTAGGACCTCTGGAAGAGCAATCAGTGCTCTTAACTTCTGAGCCGTCTCTCCAGCCCAAGGACTGCTTTCTTATGCACTGCAGGACCACCTGTCCAGGGTAGCACTGCCCATAAAGAACTAAACTCTTCCATATCTAACATTAATCATCATCCATCAATAGCTCCACCATCTATAGCTCTACCCATCTGTCTATCATATTCATCCATTCACCATCTATACATTACCACTGAACTATGTGTTCACAATCCACTTACCTACCATCCACATACCATCTAGTTATTTAATTATTTACCCCCCCCACCATCCTCCATCCATCTACCATTCATCCATCCATCCGCCCATTCCACATTCATCAACCCCTATCTGTCATTCACTCATTCATCTGGTGGAACCTCTCTATGCTCAGAGGCCAGGAGCAGACTACACACAGGAGATGGTGCCCAGAATTGAGATTCCCCAGGGCCTCACCTTTAGTGCTCAGCAAGAAGCCTTGTAAGAGTTCTCCTGTACAGGAGGCAGCCATGGCGCCCTGCTGGAAAGGCATGATCCCGAAGCCCCACTTCCACAAGGATTGGCATCAGCGAGTGGACACTTGGTTCAACCGGCTGGCATGCAAGATCCACGGACGCAAGGCTAGGCAGGAGACAGCGCGCCGCCGCAATGCCCCTTGTCCCGGCCCGTCGTGAGGTGCCCTACAGTTAGATATCACACCAAGGTCCGGGCTGGCAGGGACTTCAGCCTGGAGGAGCTCATTGTGCCTGGTTTCCACAAGAAAATGTCTTGAATCCTCGTCATCTCTGTGGACCCAAGGAGCCAAAACAAATCCACAGAATCACTGTAGGCAAATGTGCAACGCCTGAAGGTGTACGGCTCCAAGCTCAGACTTTTCCTCAGAAGCCTTCTGCTCCAAAGACAGGAGACAGTTTTGCTGAAGAACTTAAATCGGCCTCCCAGCTAACAGGACCCATGATGCCTATCCGGAATGTGTACAATAAGGAAAAGACAAGAGTCATCACAGGAGAAGAAAAGAATTTTTAAGGCTTTTGCCAGTCTCTGCATGGCCCGTGCCAAATGCCCAGCTCTTTGGCATCTGAGCAAAAAGGATGAAGGAAGCTGCAGAGCAAGATGTTGAAAAGAAAAAGTAGCCGGATGGTGGCGCACACCTTTAATCCCAGCACTTGTGAGGCAGAGGCAGGCAGATTTCTGAGTTCGAGGCCAGTCTGGTCTACTGAGTGAGTTCCAGGACAGCCAGGGCTACACAGAGAAACCCTGTCTCGAAAAACCAAAAAAAAAAAAAAAGAAGAATAAGAAAGAAAGAAACCCTTCTTGTACTTTCGAGGTTTCTAGAGAGATTAGGTAGTACAGTAGTGTTCTCTAGGTCCCCTTCTTTTCACGGTGTTGTTTCCATACGACCTTGCCTTGTGAGCTCAAATTCTAAGTGCTCTGTGTACTGTTTTATGTGTCAACTTGACATAAGGAAGAGGAAGGAGCCTCAGCTGAGGAAATGCCTCCATGAGATCCAGCTGGAAGGTATTTCCTCAATTAGTGATCAAGGGTGGGAGGGCCCATTGTGGATGCTTCCATCCCTGGGCTGGTAGTCCTGGGTTCTATAAGAAAGCAAGTTGAACAAGCCATGGGAAGCAAGGCAGTAAGTAGGATCCCTCCATGGTCTGTGCATCAGCTCCTGCCTCCAAGTTCCTGCCCTGTTTGAGTTCCTGTCCTGACTTCCTCCAATGATGAACTATGGTCTGGAAGTGTAAACTGAATAAATCTTTTCCTCCCCAACTTGCTTTTTGAAGAAACCCTAACTAAGATATTCTATCTCTGGTATTGTTGTACATAATTTCTGTTCTCTGTAGCTCTGGGGTCCTTTTCAGAGTTTTCCTTTTCAGAGGTAGTTTTATCCTTTGGTACTTCAGGTAAGGTAGTTCTGCATCATGACCACTGGAGGGAGTCAAATAGACTCTGCCAGCTTGGGTGTCTGGCCTCTGCACATTCCAGGGTTGGTAGCTTTTCAGGAAGTCTTTGTTGTTTTCCTGAACTGGGAACTAAGGGCAGAGCTGGAGTCTGGGCTACAGTGACTAAGGGTCCATGTGTAGTCAAGCTAGAAGGGACATGGTGTAGTGAGCGGGTAATGGGAGTGACCTAGGAACAACAGGTCACGCCTTCTCTGAATGCAGAGGGGAGAAGAGGGAAAGATGGATGAGGGAAGGAAAGAAGAAAGGGAAGTAGAGGAAAGAGAATAGGGACCAAGAAGGAGAGGACTTGAGTAAAGGAGGATCTAGTTTCTCCCTTTTACCCTTGCCTTCGAGGAGTGAAGTGTCATGTACTTGCCAGGATATGACAGGCAAGGATCCTGACCCCTCACTGAAAATTCCTCTAGAAGTCCCGTTCCACTTGGACTGCCAGCCTTTCCTCCAGCTTCTGGTGACCTTAGCACCTGCCATCCAATTCTGCTCAGCACCTGTCTCATTCTTTAAAGTTCTAAAATGACTCATTGCAGCCCCCACTCCAGTAACCCCTCCCCCAGCTTTGTCCTCTGGACCCTGGCTACCAATGTCAAGACCACACCTTGCCCTTGACAGTTCCAACCTGAACTCTGGTAGTCACTTCTGCTCTACTCTCTCTGCTTCTCTCGACTTACTCTTCCTATCTGACTCTTCTGCCTGGTCCCCAAGCTTCCTTTTGTTCTCCCCTGGGTCTTGGTCACTGAAGCCAGATCTCAGTATCTCCATGGGATCCCTGGTACTTTGCTCTCCTTGGTCTCCTGGGGGCTCTCCTACAGTCAGCCCTTTTCTAGAAAGCCCAGTTTGCATCCCAGATGAGGCAGTGAGTCTGTCATCCTGTCCAGCTGTGCTCTGCTGGTTTCTCTGGTTTTCTGTCACCAGCTCCACCTCTGTCACCATGCCCTGGGTCCTTCCCTCTGCCTGTGCCAGCTCTTCCTGCCTTCCCGAGTTCTGTATTTTCTGGTTACACCTGATTGCTTCACTTGAGCATTCATGTGAGCACCCTACTTCTCTACCCTACCTGAATGTGTCTCTCTCTTCTATATCCTAAATGCTCAACGTGTAGGAGAATCCTGTAGGGACCAGGCATACAAAGGTCCTCAGGAAATTCTTGCTCTGGATGTAAGGGCCAGGTCTTGCTAGCTTCACCCAAGCTTGCTGTCAAAACAGAGGGAACAGAGACTTTCTTTCCTTCTGAAATGCCCTGGATATAAGCGACCCCCTACCCAAGCACAGACTGTTTACAAAGATTCTGGCATCATCTTACAGCAAGCCCCAGTGACATAAAAAGGCTCCTGTTTTCCCCAACCCTAGCTACCTAGGCAAACCCTTTTCCTGTGCTCCAACCTTATTGGAAACCTTCCAAGGTTCCCAGGGGCAGAAGCCCCTTCAGGCATAGCTCTGAACTCCCATGGGAAAAGATTCAATGACCCAGACATCCTGCCACTGCTGGCTACCAGTAACATGTGGGAAGGCCCTTGAGTGTGATGCAATAGGAGCTTATAGAAGCTAACCTTTGTTCACCTTACACTGTTTATAAGGGAAAAACAAAGGGGAGGTTCAGTGCTAAATCTGTGTTGGCCCTGAGACCTCACAGTGTATGAACCAGAGAGAACGCTAAACGATCCTGTTGCTTTTGTACAAAGTGAACTGAAATCCTAGTGAGAAATATGGTAGAGGGTGGGATGCGCCTTAGGAAGGCCATTGCCTCATCCAGAGGCAACAGCTGGTTACTCATGAGCTGTGAATTCTGTTTCTGAGATGTCCCCTTCACTATGTTTCCTTCTAGCTACTTCCATTTGAAAATACAGTTGCATGTGGCCTTGCTTTGTCTACAAAGAGATTAGTAAGTCGGTGAAAAGAGCCAAGCCCAGTGACTCTTTAATAGCGGTTCCTTTTTGCACAAGAAGTCAATTACACTGCAATTACACAGGACCAGAACTGTAATTACTTGGAAGGCAACTCCCAGGTCAGGGCAAGATCTCAAATGCTGAGACGCAGGACTCTTAAGTTCCTAACAGGTACAGTCTGCTGGAGAACAGTGACCAGGCTAGTCTGAGGACACACAAAGAGCTAGCTAGTACTCTCTGGGAAGTCACATCATGGAATTGAGCTGGTATTTGAATGTAGAAAGGCACAAGGATGAAGGATAGGGTTGGCTATAGAAAACACTCAGAAATCGAGAAGACCTGAAAGGCATCCCAGAAGGTTTGGGGGCAGGGATCAGCCCACCAAGAACAGTGTATCTGCTCTGAGAATAAAAATAAGCAGGTTTTTGGAAGCACTACTGGCCCTAGGACAGCTGTTCCAGGACTTCAAGGCCATAAATTCAAGACAGGCATAGGCGTTAGGCCCCATCTTTACCCTGGCTTCTCTCAGAGATATCTTCAAGGCATGTATTCATCTTGGAAAAGTACTGACCAGAGAGCATACCCAGAAGACAGGCCCTCGGTTGATGGTTAATCCAGCACGGGCCATTTACCTAAAGACCATTTTGCAAGTTTCTAAACATGGCTTGAACAGAAGCCAAATGATAACTCAGAGTGGGGTGGAGTCATGCCACGACCTTGGGTGCTACCCTTGTCTTATTCACAGGCTGGAGCCCTGAGAGGGTCGGGTTCTAGTTATCACGGCTCCACTTTCTTGTTGGGTCCCTAGGGTTAGGCTGACAGACCAAGGACTCCTTCCTTATGAGGTAAACAGCCATAGAATTTCTCAGTCATCTCCTTAAACAGCTCTTGATCCCAGTCTTGGTCTTTACTCCACACTTCTACCCCCAAAGACATTTATTTGATTCGTGTGCTGAACCTTCAAGCCCTTGGCTATTCCGAGTTCAGCCCCAGCTTTCCACCTTCACACCAGACTCCCTGCTGCTGCCTCTTGGACTTCTCTTGGCAGATGTGGAGATCAGCCAAGCTCCTCAGGTTACAGTTAGGAATTCCTCCCTTCTTACACCTTTCTTCCCCAAACACCTAGTCTACCTTGATACTGCGGGCTGGACTAATCCTCAGTAAAATATCTAACACAGTTTGATAGCTGCCGTGAAGTCACTGAAGGTCACTCACCTGCATCTGATAGTGGGGAGCTGGTGCTCTGGGCTCAGGGAGGGCTTGTCCCAGAGTTTCTCTATACAGCTCCCATTCTCCCTACCCAGTACCTGAGCCCAGTAGCCTGGGATAGACACATGGGCCCATGGAGGCTGTTCTGAGCCTATCTGTGCCTTTCAGTTGTGACATGCTCAAGGGGGTAATGCCTAGACTGCCAACCCATGGAAATAGGCAGTACAACTTGTCATAGAAAATGTACAGAAGCCCATGAATATGGAAACTGCCAAGCTAGCCAGAAGTTAAAGAGACATAAACCAATTCCATAAGATATGATGTTCTATTTCTTAAATTGAGCAGGATTGAAATAAAAACTAACCAGTGCTCCCAGGGAGTTGAGCGAGATCCTCCCCAAGGCCCCTTCCAGTGCTTCCAAAGGGTTGAGAGAGACCCCCCTCCGAAGGCTCCTTTCTGGAAATAGCTTTCATCTCTCTTAACCATCAGCCACTTTTTGAGAAATCCTATGTCCAAAGAACATACGGAAGACTTCTGAAACAAGGTGCTTGTTGCAGCAGTGTAAATATAGCTAAGGATTGCAGTGAAGCCCTGGCCACTAGCAGCAAAGTGGCAGATGGCTCTGGGGCTGAGGTGGTGGGTGTGCTCAGGAAGATGCTGGTCATTCAGGTTCCCTTTCTTGTCTGCACAAGGCTGAGGGTCATCGGTCGCTATAACTCAGAGACAAAGTCAAGCTGCATCCTGAATTGTTTCTGCCAAGATCCCCAGTAAGAAACACCAGGCTGGCAGTAATCACTTACAGGTTGAATGCTGCCTTGCCAAGCCTGAGAGGTGAGGAGCAGGGCTAAAGTCTCAGGCAAGGCTCCATTGGGGAAGCCTCCTAGTAGCCAAGCTCAGAGGCCCACAATAAATTTCTGATGCTTTCAGCATCAAGGTCTAGTTTCTCCCCTTGCTTCTGTCTTGCTCTTTCTGTTTCTCCTTCTTTTCCCCAGTCTCCCCTCTCTCTGCACCCCACCCCACCCTCCTGCCACAGAAAGGTTTCAGGGAAGACAAGGGCAGGAGACACAAACAAATGTGCAGAGATGACTTTAAGGGGTGAGGCTAATATTGTGGGCTTAACTGCGGGCTCAGAGTCAACACTGAGCTTAGCAGAGGCTGGTGCATCCGGAGTCTTGTGACTTCTGAGTGCTGCTCAGCCTCCAAACACAGCTCCCCTGTAAACAAACTGCTCCAGACAAAGGTTAATGACTGCCCATCACGAGCCTTCTCCTGATGGCTTTCCTCCATGGCCTTCCTCCAATTATCCCTTTTCACAGGCCCCATGAAGGAGGGCTCAGGAGAGCCATCAGAGTGGATTCTCCTCTAGGCCACATGGCCCAGGTACTGGAGTTTTCAGAACATTACTGCTCAGTCTTTGTGATGGGCACCCTGCTCCAGCTCCTCACCCAACAACTCCTGCCTCTGCTCTCATAAGAAAGACACAAGGTGGATATTGTTGAGGGCATCATGGCTGAGCTTCAAACGTCTCTCCCTGTTCACCTCTCAGTGCAGTCAAGAATGACTCAAGCCCCAGCCATTCACCTTGGTAGACACAGGCCTGGGTGGCTGTCAGTCACAGAAGGTGGGTTGTTACTGTGAATGATTTATCCCTTAACAGTGTGAGTTTTGGTCCTCCCTCTGTAGGACACAGGAGCACGCCAAACGCCCTTCCACACCTGCTGCTCATATCCGGGTAGAGGCTGCAGAATGCTAAGTCCTACGGACATTTAACCTTGGGCTACTGGTGTCCTTGAGACCTGCTTTGGTGGAACAAGGGTAACGTAGAGCACAGGGATCAATGACCGAGCCTGGCTTCCATGACATCCTCCTCTCTCTGAAAGAGTAGTCTCTCTGCAACTGTCCCCACCCAATAGAAGAAGTCATTCTTCTTCATGAAGGAGGGTAAGGATGGGGAGAGTTGAGAAGAAACCCTGAGACAGCCAAGGTCAGAGACAGGCATCCTTACCAATGGCCCTTCTGCTTCCTAGCACCCTGGTGGGAACCAGAGTGATCCTGTGGTAGGATCTGCCACACAAGCATCTCTGAGGGTCAGGAATGTTCACAATGTTGACCACCTAGGGACCAGCTCTTGGGCCTGGTAATGCAGAAGCACTGTCCATTGGTGAGACTGAGGCCATGTGGCTGACCACTTCCTCAGCTATAGTAACCAAGCAGTTGTTACAAACTTCAGGGTCCTGACCACACAGTCAGGTAGACATGCAATCTGAAAGGTCATCATTTTTTGGACACAGAGGCTTCTTGTTCTGTCAGGATGTTCAGGAACAAGTTCCAGAAGGCTGGGTGAGACTGCCATGCACAGTAGAAAACACTTTAAGGACTGTGGCTCAAAGCATGGGGTTGGGAAAATGCATCCTGTCTAATAAACCATCTTCCACTCCGGTAACTATGAGTGCCTGTCACCAGGACTTTCCATCCCCCACTGTGTGTCATGGGCCTGCCCTCCTCATTCCTTGAAGAAGCTGGTAGATATGTGATTTCTTTGGTCAGCAGAATGGCTCATCCCTGCCCTTTCTCCTCGGTCACGATGCCATAGTAGATATGAATATACAGCTGTCCTAGGGTCAGCCTGTAGAACACTTTCTGTGACTCATCAACACTTGTTTTGCATCGTTGAGAGTGTTTGTAACTGCAGTTGGGGCCAAGCAGATGTTGAATAAAATGACCTCTTTATGATTTGAAAGGGCAGGTGTCTACAGTACTGATGGGAAGGATCCGAGCTCGACAGCTTTCCGTTGTCGTGACAAACACCAGAGATAAGCAGCTTACGGGAGGAAAGATCTCAGAGGTTTCAGCTCCTGGTCGCTGGGCTCTGTTACTTTAGACCTGTAATGAAGCAGTTTGTCATGGTGGAACACGAATCACCTATCCCATGGCAGCTGAGAAAGTGTGTGTTGGGGACGTGTAGTGAGAATTTTGTTTTCTTTAAAAACCTAGTTATGTTATGTGAGTATGTTTTTGTCTTAATCCCAGGTATGGGATAAGTGGCTGCTTCACAGCAGTTCTTTATGATTTGCTTCGTGCTCTAGCAGAGGTGTGTTTTTGCCAGCTGCAGACAGTTTCTGTGAGTGTCTGACATTTGGAATTCTGGGAACTTTTGAGAGGGTATAAATGCGAGGGCCCTGCAAGAGTCCAGGGGCATGCTCTGAGGAAGCTGCTGGTTCCTGTTGTTGTGTTTTGTCAAGTGGTTGTGAGCAGAGAGACAAGAAGAAATTGGATATCCTCACAATAAAGATTGAACTTACCCCAAGGAACTTGATGCCCCTATTCAGTAGAAAGTAGTATAAGGTCTACTCCCCATTTCCCTCTAACCTTCTTTCTCTTCTACCTAGTGATGGGGGTTTGGAAGGATGGTA
Source organism: Rhabdomys pumilio (assembly GCA_030674055.1). Classification (NCBI taxonomy): domain Eukaryota; kingdom Metazoa; phylum Chordata; class Mammalia; order Rodentia; family Muridae; genus Rhabdomys; species Rhabdomys pumilio. Next base: position 72,233,158 of record JANHMN010000014.1, on the reverse strand, counting down.
AACATAAGAACCCAATAAAATAAAGAAGCCCCCAAAAGGCTAACCTATAGGGACAGGGCTCCATATCATGATGGTATTAGACTTTTATCCTCCTGAAACTGTAAGTTCAAATAAACCATTCCCTCTATAAGTTGTCTTAGTTGTGGTGTTTTTATTGCAGCAATAGGAAAGCACAAACACACACACACACACACACACACACACACACACACACACACACACGCACGCACGCACACACGCACGCACGCACATACACACACGCCTCTTACCGAAGCCGATCAGTGGTGGTCAGAAGACAACTTGTAGAAGTTCTCTCCTTCCACCATTTGGGTTCCTGGGATTGAACTTGGTTGTCAGCCTTGGCTGCAAATGGCTTTGCTTGATGAGCCTTCCTGTTGGCCTTTAAATATACCTTTTAAACTGAAAGAATTAGTTGGAGGTTGGAGATAGGGCTTGGTAGGAGAACAGGGGATGGAGAAGGAAACCCAGCTTTTTGCAGCAATATGGGCAGATATTACTTAGAGACATTTGACTTTAAGGAGTGACCTAGAAGATCCTCACAGCAACTAGGATTGTGGATGGGGTGGATGGTGGAGTCTCAGAGATGTAAAAATTGATTTATGAGATGATCCCATCAGGGAATATGAAAGCTACAGCCCTGGACCAGTTGGGGGTCATCTTAGGAATGGAGGAGTAGCAGAACTCTGAAGGAACTGTGCAATCACATTAAGAGAATAGGGGACAGCCTACTTGTCTCCAAAATGTAGAAAAGAATCTCATAGATTTTGTTACCATCTCATTAATGAGAACAGGAGTCTTGAGGAGCTGGAGTGACGGTTGAGGGTTGGTAACTAGTGGGGAAAACACTCCAAATTGACTGAAGAGATGAATGTGGCCATGGGACGTGGGACATTAGACATCATGGTTCTTGATGAAGCTGTAAGGGTGGAGACAGTATAAAGCCAAAGGACAGTTCAGCAGCCAGAGTGAAGGACTGACCACCCACACAGGGAACAGCTTCTCAGCAAGGCAGCCTGAAGAATGCAAGAAAAGTCCCTAGGTAGCTCAGCACCTTGAAGATGGCTTCATACTAAAAACTCCTGTCCATCAGAAGTGGAAAAGCAACAGCTGAGTATATTGAAACATTTGTAAGGCACTAACTTCCAAAAAATAATAAGCCCCAAGAATGCATGTGGAAGGGTCACCATCCCTTAGGAAGTGGACTGGGAAGTGATTTAGATGATGAGGTGCTAACAAGGCCTGAAGTCAACGACTCAATGTCATAGGCCAGCATGGACAGCAATAGAACCCATGATTAATATGGGCTTCTGTGGTGAAGATGTAAGAGCAGGAGAGGCATGGAGCTTATAGAGGACCCTTGTAGCCCTGGAGTGTTTGAGGATTGGTTCCTTGTTCTTAGAAATGTTTTGACAGAAGTTTTTGATAGAGTGCTAAGAGTTGAAAACACAGACTGAATGGAGCCTTCAAGATGCCCAAGAGCCTAAAAAACAGTCTCAGGAGGAGGGGCCTATGCCTGGGAGAGAGCAGGAGCTTTGGAATTATGGAATGATCTGGGTCTTGACCTGAGTGGTAGTTACATGAATCTATCAACACCACAAAGAGTCATCCACTTGAAAAAAAATATGTTTGAGCCAATCAGCTTTCTGTCACTGTAACAAACACCTCAGATGATCCACTTACAAGGAGGAAAGCCTTGCTTAGCCTCATAATTGTGGAGGCTTTAGTCCATGTTGCTTTGAGCCAAGGCAGCATATCATGACAGTCTCATACAGTAGAGCAAAACTCCATACATCATGGCCAAGAATTAAAAGAAAAAAAGGGACCAGGCTTCCACTTTTCACCTTGAGGTCACATTCCCAGTGACCTAAGGCCTCCCCAAGCCTCAGTCCCATCACTTTCAATACCGCCACTCCAAAGACCAAGCTGAAGCATGTGTCCTGTGGGAAATGCTTTGGACACACACTATAGCAACAGGTATTTCAACACAGCACCACAGAGAGGAGGAGGCGGAAGTCAGATGAGCTGCACTCGAGAAGTTTGAGTAAAGAATTGCGGGTACCCAGTACGCTAAGAATGCTCTGTGTCACAACTCAGAAATGATACGTGGAAGAAAAACTAAGTAAAAGTTCAAATTTAAAACTATCTGAGAATTTAAAGTGAAGTAAACTGTTTGAAAAATTAACGAAAGGAAAATTCTCAAGCTACAATGTTAAGTGAAAACCAGGTATGGATATTGGGACTTAGGAGGGAAGCAAGGACAGATGGAGGGATGGAGGGATGGAGGGATGGAGGGATAGTGTTCTGTACACTCAGCTGTGAATTAAGGGGCAAAGAGGAATCACTGTGTCTTCTCCAGCATGGAACTGGAAACACCTGTCTTCTCAATATAGAAGGCATTGTGTTTATAGTAAAAAGTGTTCCTGAGAAAATGAGCCAGTCATCTGCTCCCAGGTGCTGGCATAGAGTCACCAGTGGGGTGGGCTGTGTGTGGATACAGACCCATCAGTGTGTGGAGTCCATTCTGCAGGACCCTGTCCTGTTTGTCCTGATTCACCTCCTCAGCTCAGGTGCCTTTTCTGACTGTTGAGATTTGAGGACTGGGTCAATAATATTTTCTGCAAGTTTTAATCATTATTCTTATTCTTATTCTTATTCTTATTCTTATTCTTATTATTTTCACATGCTGTTTTAGTAAAAAGCAAAAGGCCCACAAGCCACTCCACCCTCTCACTTGCCATCCTGAACTGTCCTAGATTCTGAAGGGGAACTTGCCTGTCTGGAAGGCCCTGTGTGGCCAGTCTCCTGAGGTCCTACTGAGCTGCTTCTGTGTACGTGCTGAGAAAGGAGAGGTTAAAACTTGGATAGATTATCTGGGGCAGGATATATGGTTCTCTGGCCACATGGATTCTTCTACTGAAAAGAGACCCACAGATCTCCTGGATTTGCCAGCTTGAGGCACAGACTCAAGACTCTGCAATTTGCCTAGAACCTGTAAGCTATATAGATAGCCTAGGGAGGAAATAGCATTGTGTAAAAAGAGACTTAGATGGGGCTTCAATGGGGTGAGGACTGAGAACAGGCTAGAGAGCTGAGGAAGAGCCAGGCAGGTAGCACCCTGCTGACCATCCGGAGGCCGGTGGTCTCTACCCATAGTGACACTGGAGCATTCTGAGGAGGAAGCAGGATCTTGTAACAATATCTATCTGGGCATGCAAATGTTGTTCTGGGTTGCTCTACAGCTGAGGAGCTGAGACCTTGGAAGGCCTTTTCTGTCCATGCAAAAAGGCAGGATACCATGAGACCCTTAATGGTGGCATCACAGAGGGCGGCATTTACCTGAATCTCACTCCACGCGCAGCCATGAGGCAAGATCCACAGATGGAAAAAGGATTGGCCCTGACCCCAGAGAGCTGCCCTTGCCCTCATCTGCCCACTCAGGTTCTGAGGCAGGAGAGGCACCTGACATCACACCTTCAGTGAATAAGGCACATGCAAAAAACATAGATGGTAATGATAGGACCCCACAGAGCTCATAGTAAAATCCCCATCTGGACCCCAGTCCTGGCTCACAGCCCCACCCGTCCGCTCAACCTGGGCATCAGCCTTGCAGAGAGAGTCATTTCCGCCATTTTCTCAGGAAATTACTGACATTAGACTGCTTGTGTACAATTCACCCACAGGATGTAAGGTCTCTGCACTGATTGTGTAGGCTGTTGCCCAGGTGACATGGGTCCTTAACCCAGCTTCTCTCTCTCTCTCTCTCTCTCTCTCTCTCTCTCTCTCTCTCTCTCTCTCTCTTTTTGTGGAAGGGTCTAGAGGATTTGAGGGGAGGAAAAAGTGTGGTCTTCTTAGAGAGGCTTGCATAGATAGAGTCCTCTCTGCTACCCCCATAGGCCTCACACTGTGTCTCTAGAACAGGTCTGGGTCCTCACTTTAGCCTCCTTGCTGGTCTTTTGGGCCAGGCTACATCTCCTTCCCTGCCCACACTGTTCTTCCTTTCTTGTTCCCAGGTCCCACTACCTGGCCTGGTTCCTTCTTCTCTGTCTCTGTATTGCTATGTTTTTATCTCTATCTCCTTATGTCTCTGTGTCTCTGTCTGTCTCTTTGTCTCTCAGTCTTTGCCTTTATTTATGCCTCTTTTTCTATCTCTGTCTGTCTCTGCCTCTACATTTGTCTCTGTTTTTCTCTGCCTGTGTTCGAGCTTCTCTTCTCTGCATTGCTGTCTTTGGTGCCTTTATCTATTTCTGTGTGTCTCTCTTGGTCTCTGTTCCTCTCTATCTCTGTCTCTGTGGGTCTTTTTGGGAGACAGATCTCTGTGTCAATGTCTGTTTCTTTGTCTCTGTTCTCTCTCTCTCTCTCTCTCTCTCTCCCTCTCTCTCTCTCTTTCCTCTCTCTCTCTCTTGTCTCTCATCTCTCTGTGTCTTTCTGTCTCTTCCTTCATCTCTCTATTCCTCTATCTCTCTGAATCTTTCCCTGTCTGTAGCCTTGGGTCTCCTCCTCTCTGTCTGTGTCTCTCTGGGTCTTTCTTCACCTTCTCCTTCACATTCCGTAGGCAGGATATTTTTGAATGTAAACTTTGGCTTGCCTTTGGCCTCCACCCTATTAGTTTCCCAGTGTGTTTGATCAAAGGTCAGGCCCCTGCACTTGCTCTACCCTGAGTGATGCCCCCCCTTTCATCTCTGCTATTCAGGGATATCAGGAGGAACTAATACAGGAAAATGGACAAAGCTGGGCTTTAGGCGTTATCATATAGTGGTGTTTTGATCACCAATGAAATAAATAAGCAGAGATAGACTTTAAAAATCCTATCATCATTTAAAAAAGAGAGAGGACAATGAGAAGGAAGGGAAAAAGACAGCAGAACACTAAAAGTCCTGTGAATTCTAAGAAGGTCACATGTGCCAAGGACATGATGTGGGGGAGGCTGGGTCAGTAGAGTCCAGGAAGGGCCACCCTGGAGAGCTGACCCTTGAGGCTGGACCAAGGCGGGTGGGAGGGGAATTTGAGAAGGGGCATAGGGTAACATCCTTTGCCCTCAGGAAGCTCAGGATAGTTCCTAGGGGTGGGGAGTAGTGGGGTAGGCAGGAGAGGCAGAGGGGAAGGGCTCAGAACAGAGGGCATGCCCCACCTAATTCCTGCCCTGCAATGTTTGCATGAAATGAACACTATCTCTGTTTCTGGTCTTAGTTTAGACATAACCCTTGGGAGCCTTTTCTTGGCCTTCTAGCTTCAAAGGCCAAGTTAGGCCCTTTACCCTCAGCCTTTCCTGGCAACCAGTGGCCATCCCTGATGTCATGCTGGCTTCTCTGTATCTCCCATCTGGTCACTCTGCCAGTGGCAGGACTTCATCATCGCAGCTGACTGACATCTGCACAAGCAGTCTTCTCATCACTTAAGTGCTCCCAGGAAGAACAAATACTGCAGGGTGCTAGACACTGGGGATAGACAGAGGTCCTCCGAGGGACACTTAGAGCACAGAGCTGTGCTAGGAGTATCCCAAGCCATACCGTGGCATTTCATGCAAACAGCAATTAGGGAACAGGGCTTCGGCTACTTTCAGGAATAATGCTGGAGTAGGCAACACCCTGCTCAGTTTCCTACAGGTGAAACAGATTTCTGGGAGCTCCAATAGTCTGGGGAGAACCAATATCCTGCTGGTCTGCACAGGACACCAACAGACACCATCTATTTTGATCTATTTGCTGGAGGTAACCCCTCTTTCCTGGGGAGTGGTCTGACACTATCCCCCTCCACACTCTGTACATCTGGGTTTGTACAGGGGGAAGTGTGTCCAAGCCTGCAGCAGGACCTCCTGTCAGTGAATGGAGGGGGTGGCTTAGCTGGTTAGGCTGGGTGCCTCTGCAGATAAGGCATTAACAGTGCTGCAGGACTCGCCCCGGGGATCTGCTGACGCCTCCTTTCGACCCAGGTGCTTGGGGTGAGGTGCCAAAGGTTCTCTATAAAGAGCCGGAGCTCCTGGACACCACCACTTGCCCTTTGGCTGCCGAACTGTCTGAGTGTACCAGGCCCAGCCCGGCCCAGCGACCACCATGGTGAGGCTTGTGCTGCCCAACCCTGGCCTAGAGGACAGGATTCCATCTCTGGATGAATTAGAGGTCATTGAAAAGGAAGAGGCCAGCTCCAGGCCCAAATGGGACAACAAGGCGCAGTACATGCTCACCTGTGTGGGCTTTTGTGTGGGACTGGGCAACGTGTGGCGCTTCCCCTACCTATGCCAGAGCCATGGAGGAGGTAGGACCTGGGACCCTGGTCGGTGGGTGAGGCATGGGTGGAAGCCAAAACAAGAACCCAGGAGTAAACAATATGGGTCAAGGACATGGGATGGACATTCCTCAGGATTCAGCATCAAAGAGGGTCACAGGTGGGGAAGAAAGAGGCAGGGTAATAGTCTCAAGTTGTTGGTGAAAGAGATATGCTCTATCTACTCTTGCCCATGTGAATGAGGTGGTTTATATGGGACTGCAGAAAAATCTCCCCCTGGAGATGGGGATGATACAGGTAGTTTCCTGGTGTCTCTCCCTGAGAGTAGAACACCCACCTGGGCCCACTTTGAAGGTGGGTATGCATGATCCTGTTGGAAGACGGGAAGTTGGGTTCTCAAGGGTGATCCTCCGAGGACAGGGCACAGACGAAGCCTGTCTTGTTGGACTCCTGCCGGGCCCTGGACCAGCACACACAGAGAGGAGCTGCTGCACTCAGTGACTCACGAGCCTCAGCTTGTGTGGCAGCCTTTAAGAGAACCTTGGCTTTTCTAGTGAGGCCCCATGTCCCCCCAGCTACACCCCCTCTGCAGAGAGCCCCAGGTGGCTCAGGAGGACACAGCTAGGGCACAGAGATCACAGGCATAGCTGCCCCACAGGCTCCTATATTATAGAGACAACTTCTTCCAGTTGGTACTTCAGCTTTCTGTTATCTCCACAAGAGCTTCTGTACCAGGGAATGCACACAATCCCTCATGCATGTATGTGCACATTCACACAACACTCACACATACATACAAAACACCATCACAAACAGCCTTGGGCGTGTGTGTGTGTGTGTGTGTGTGTGTGTGTGTGTGTGTGTGTGTCTCGGGGGTGCTTCTGCCTCTTCTGCCTTTGCCTTCTCACCTTGAGCCCAGACTCTGCCTTCTTAATGTGATGCTGTCAGTGGAGGTCTGGGCAGGCCTGGCTGCTGTAGAAACTGGCTCTGCTGGACCCAAGGTGTGACACAGGTGCGGTTGTGTGGGTTCCAGACATTCTCCTCTTAATCAGGATTCTCTGAGTCAGGAGCTTCCTTTACTTCCAGTTCGTGCAGTCATACACTGGCACTGTGATGAGGAGTTGTCACATCACAATGTGAGAAGCTAAGCAGAAAACGGCCACTGTGTGCTGTGTAGATGTGTAGATTGACTGTTTGTGATGCTGTCAGTACATTTCACTCAGACCAGGCTCTACAGCAAGTGAGAGAACTGACAGTCTCAGGCATTGCTGCCCAAGTGACATCACCTAGATCCCAGGTGATTTCAACAGAACTAGCCCAAGGCTTTCCAACCTCTTGTTCTTGGATCCCTTCTACTTTCTGAGGACCACTTTTTGATATAGGCACTCCCACAGCAAACAGACTCTGACCTTCTTCCCACTTCTACACAGGCAGGGCAGCCTTAGGCTCTCCTGCACTACCCTGCTGAGGAGGATCGCTGTAGGGATGTGGAGGTGTCAAATCGATGAAGGGTAAGAGGCACAGTGCAGATATGTCAGGTCACTCCTATGCCTGGGAGAGAAGGGCTGGGCTTGAGCCGGTCCCACAAGCAACTGTTCAGGATTTCCACAAAAGAGCTGTGTCTACAGTTTGGGCTTCTGTGGGAATCTGATGGAAATTCCCAGCACCTGAGATCACTGTTGCACCCGGGGTGCTGGGTCCACAATGAGCCACTCTGAGCCAACAATGCACTGGGGACTGCAGGGTGTGGCACCGTCCTTGTAGGTGTGTGGTGTAGCGGTCTGTGGACTTCTGTGCCAGCTCTGGGAAGACAGAGGGAGGGAGCAGTGAAGGTTCTGGTCATAGCCTTGGTCCCTTGGACACACTGTTGTGAGCCTTGACTTTCTGGGCCTGGGCTTAAGTTTTAGAGGGACAGCCTAGGTAAAGTTATGAGAACACCTCTTGAAGGAGCCATGTGTCTTTGGGTCACTCTGACCTGTGTTGACACCCCCCACTACACACACACACACACACACACACACACACACACACACACACACACGCCAGACAATCACCCAGGAGAAAGGGAAGTTTGTGTTTGGGTCAGGTGAAGTCAGGAGAACAGGACCCAGATATGGTTCTCCTGACCTGACAGTTGGCTTCCTGCTTTAATGTCTTCTTACAAACAGTTCTATCACAAGGGAGATTTATTCTGGGCTGAGACTCTGGACCCTGGCAGAGAAAGCCTGCAGGTGAGGCTGCTGCCCTGATCTAGCCTCCAGAGGAAACTTAGATAGACTGAGAGGACTCTTGGAGGGGGGGACAAGAGACTATGGCAGGTAAACAAGGACAATCGAACTGGGTGGTGTCCCTGGGGCTCCAAGACTCTCAGATATTCTGCCTCCAAATAGCTCCTGTGTTTGTCAGCTATACAAACTCCCAGTGCAGCATGGACCAGGGAAGCTGAGCAGACATGAGAAGCAGGCGGCCCTGGTTCCTCTGTAGCTTTACTCTTGGGAGCTCAGACTGTCCACCAAAAATTATATAAGCCAGTCACCAACTCCCACAGTGAAGCTGGGTGAGATGGGCTTACTCTGAGCCATTTTCCTGAGGCCTGTGTACTCAGAGGTAGTGTAGACACAGAGCAGTCCAGGACCAGCCTCTTAGGTCATCCTGGTTCTGGTGCTCTCGCCTGTGAAATGGAAGAACATAATGGGAGATCTAGAAAGTGGCTCCAACAGCAGTGACCTTCAGCTGGCCCCTAATCTTACTTTCTCACCCATGGAAGTTGCCATATCTACCCAGATTACTCGAGAACCCAAATGGATGGAATATACTCACAGTAGGCATCTGCCCTGGACATGGTTGTCCATATATGTCCTAGCCCTCGCTACAAGCCTTAGGACACTGGGGAACCACCTTTCCTCTGTGTCTAAGCCACAACAGCGTTTGCGGTTGTGGTTAAGGTGGGTGCCAAGGGTGCCTGGCCAGTTACTGCCTCCCTTCAAGGATCAGGTTGGCGCCCACAGAAAGTTCCTAACGTTTCACATACATCCTCTATGCAGCCTCATGGTGGGTCCACCATCCCCTGTCTAGACCTGGTTCCCTTGTGTACAATGATATGCAAGTGTGTGCAACACATACCCTTGCTGAAAAGAGAAAATAGGATAGACCTCTCTCCACCTGAAGCACTCGCCTTCTGTCCCTTGACTCCTCTTTTGCTCTCCTTTTTTTCCCCCCTTATTCCTACTTTCCCAACTATGATTCAAAGACAGAACCGGTCTTATTCAAACTGCACATTCCATTTCCCTTCAGCCCCACTTTGCCATGATCTCCCCTGTCGCTTCTCTCGGTGTAATCAACAAATGCTGAGGACTCCAGGCAGCATGAAAGGCCTTATCTCTGGGAACCTTTGGACATTAGTCCTTGGTACTCCATCCTGGAGCCCCAGTGTCTCCGTGTCAATACCTGTACCCTGTTCTCCTGCCTCCACACCCTGTGGAAAGGTGGGACAGCAGTTCAGAGATGAAGACCCTATCCAGGGCTGGCACTCTGTCAGCTCCCACAGAAGCCCTGGTCTTGTACCAAGTTTGCCATACGGGCACCACTGCAGGAACCTCAAGATTGTCAGCAGCTGACGCACCCCACGTGACTGGCTCCCCTGTTTGGGGCACAGGGAAAACAAGTGCTAGCCTACCATCCTTGGTTCACTTACTCGGTCCACCCCAGGGACCCAAGAACCTCTAGAGAAATGAGACCATTTTTCTACCTTCCTCCGCTCCTTTGTCTCTTCTTGTGTCTGCTTCTCCTGTCTGGCTTTCTGTTTCTCCTTATCTTTCATCGCTGTCTCTGATTCTCCGTGTCTCTCTTCCCCCCCTCACATCCCTTGTTTCTTTCTGTCTTTTCTTGCCTCTCTGTCTGTCCCAGTCTCTTTGTTTCTATACTTTCTCATCTATCTCCCCCACTTGCCCTCCTCTGCCCCTTTCTGCCTCTCTCCTTGATTTTCTGTCTCTGTGTCTGTCCCTGTCTCTGTCAGGTTGGATGATGGTGCCCTGGCCTGGGGAAATGTAGCTGCATCCTGAGTGTGTTCCTCACCTGAATGTTTGGATGTCTTGGTGTTCCTCTGTTACAGACCCAATAGTGGCCTATGCCAGAGACACCTGGGCACGAAGGACTATGATGCATATGGGACCACGGTGGGATCACAGCTTTTTGCTCTGGACCATTCCCAAGGGACTTCCATGAGTCCTTGCAGGACAGAACCTCATGTCAGTGACTCTTAAGTGTTGAAGGGAGTCAAGGCCTTGGCTGGGCCTGTACACTTCCAATTTCAGGCTGCTCTGGGATCTAGGTTCTTGGGTCTTGGCTTCAGCTTGAGCTTTGTCCTTATTGAGCCCCACTGAGACCTCCAACAGAAACAATAGAAACAGTGGCAGCTCTCAGGTGCACCTCTCTGACTATGTTTTTCTAAAAAGACAGAATGTGATGCTTTTGGGAGTAAACACCTGCGCAAGTTCTCCTAAGCATCATGATTGCCCCAAAGCTCACACCAGCTCTTTCTGTCAGCAGCAGAAGAGTTCTGGCTTTCTTACAAGTCACACGTGGAGACGAAAGCTAGCCTTCATGGAAGCAGTACTTCCCACAGGGCAGCACAGGTTCATCCTTATATTAAAACACCTCTCAAGTACTTAATCTTTTAGTCTTTCCATTGTTATGGAGGCATCTGGGATAGGTCATCTTCTGTCTAGTTCTACCCAGCACTGGGCTACAACTGTTTCCAAATGCCCACAGGACAGCATACATGTAGAGTTTTTCGAGACAGGATTTCTCTGTGTAGCCCTGGCTGTCCTGAAACTCACTCTGTAGACTAGGCTGGCCTCGAACTCAGAACTCCGCCTCCCTCTGCCTCCCAAGTACTGGGATTAAAGGCATGTGCCACCACTGCCCGGCCAAAGGTTAATTCTTAACACTCAAAATTTGAGGCCAAATGTGGTAGCTAAAGTGTCCCCTCAGAGGAGAGGGAATTGAGCTGAGTAAGATTGCCACTGTAGGTATAGGAAGGGCTTTATGTGTTTTCCTCTCTCAATTTCCATGTGTGAGAAAACACACACTGTAAAAGGTACCTCTTGGCTATTTTTAAATGCCTTCTTCAACAGCCTTAGGTGCATCTGTAAGGCTGTACAGTATGACCATGGTCCCCACCTCGAACACTCATCCTTTCCAACGGAAACGGTCCCCATTGTTACCCCCCACATTGCTTCCTGCCCCTGCAGCCTTCATTTTATGGTTTCCATGAATATGTTGTATCCAGGGACCTGTTCAGTGAACCATTGGACTTTTGGTGACTGGTTTTTGTCTAACTTAATCAAATCCTTCATTTTCCTCCCCCTGTTAAAATCCTATTGTATGGGATAAGCCATGGTGTGTTTGTCCACTCAGCTACTAAACACAGGCATCAAACACCTTTTTGAGGTTCTGCTTTCAATTCCTTTGGGGACCTACAAATGGAATTGCTGGCTAGCATGGTGGTTCTGTATTTACTCTTACTCCACAAATGACCCCACTTTTTTCCATAGTGGTTGTACTTCTCTGTTTTCTCACCAACAGCATTGAAGGTTTTTCTCACCAACAGCATTGAAGTTTTCACCTCTCCTGACCGTATATTTTTTTCCTGCTTTTGTAGCTATCCTCAATGTGTGAGGTGGTGACTCACAATTTAGACTTGAATTTTCTGCATGCTCAGTAATGTGAACATCTTCTTATGTGTTAATAGACTCTGTGTGTCTTCTCTGGGTTAACATTTTTTGGGGGTCTATAATCATCTTTAAGTTAGATTTTGTTTGAGTTTTGTGCTCTAAATATTCTGAGAATTTTAATACCTCACCAGATTTGTAGTTTGCAAATCTTTTCTCCTATTCCACAGGTTCTCTGTTGGTAGTGGTATTCCCCGCTGCTCTCTCTTTTCTTTTTGTTTGAGGTAGGTTTTTCAATGTAGACCTGGCTGTCCTGGAACTTGCTATATAGACCAGGCTAGCCTAGAACTTACAGAGATCCTCCTATTAAGATTAAAGGCATGTGCCATCATGCTCAGCTCTTTTTCTTTTTAAGATTTATTTAGTTATTATATGTATATGAGCATTTTGCCTTCAAATATGTATATGTATTATGTGCAGCCTAGTTCCCATGGAGGTAAAAAAAAAAAAGGGGTTAGATCTCCTGTAACTGGAGTTATAGGTGGTTGTGAACCACCATGCGGGTGCTAGAATCTGAAGGAACTTATAAGAGCATAAGTGCCCAGCATCCTTTGAGCCATCTCTCTAGCTCCAATATTGTTATTCAGTATACATTATTTAAACTTTTCTCATTAATGTAGCTCTTATAGAAGCATAATTAATATATAGGACACCATTAATGATTGCTTTCTTAAATCACAGGAGAGACACATTTCCTAGTATTAGAGCTTGTTAGGTCTATAGTACAAAGGGGTCTGCACAGATGAGGGCAATGTGGCTAGTTATTTGAGACCATTATTGTACTTGTTACAGTTTGAAGCAAAGAACATATACCGGCAAATGGAGCTGCTATAAGCCAAAGGGTGCCTTCTTCCTCCCCAAGTCTCCCAGAACCACCAGTAAAGAGGTCCCTTTTCATGCTGCTGTCTGACAACAGATTTAGCATCAGTTGACTGTGCAGTGACACACTGTCCTCAGTGCAGTATTCTTCAAGCCAGCAGGGAGTGTTTACATGTGATGATGGAGACTGTCTACCTGAGGGATACTTCCAGGCTGTGAAGTTTGCTGTGGTCCCACTCACATAGCTTACAACTGCATATAAGCTCTGTTCAAGTGCCATAGAGTTGTTGGTGGCATCATTAGAACAAAGGTTTTGAAGTGCCTACCCCCAGGTGGTATCCTGGATTGTAATGACATGTCTTTCTTCTTCCTGTCCAGGGGCCTTCATGATCCCGTTCCTCATCCTTCTGGTGCTGGAGGGCATTCCCTTGCTGCACCTGGAGTTTGCCATCGGACAGAGGCTACGCAAGGGCAGCGTGGGTGTGTGGAGCTCCATCCACCCTGCTCTGAAGGGTGTAGGTGCGTCAATGCCCCCAGCTGGCCTAGGGTTTACAGGGCTTGTCTAGTTTCTCCTTAGCTTTCCCAATCAGTTCTTGGGTCGTGTTCTTCCAGACGCCCTCTGCAACCTTTCATTAGAATCCATGGGAGTGTCTGTTACAGCATCTAGGCCAGGCTCCTGGTCATCAAGGAACAGAAAGGCCAGCAGAGGTCGCCTGAGTTCCCACAACCCAGGGCACAAGGGAGAACTAGGTGCTGGGGGAGAGAGCACTTGATCCCACCTTCCTATAGCAAAAGCCTCCAGGGCCAGAAGGGGGAGCTGCTGGCTGCCTGCTCTGACCACTCCTATACACTCAGCAAAGATGCCCAGCGCTGCCACCAGCCTAGGTGTGGTCACTCATTTACAAACTCTGGCTTGGAGATGGTCCAACCTCCAGCCTCACTAGGAGGACATGGCTCACTGAGGGCTCAGAATGCAAGAAAGTGGTGTGAGCTCTCCAGCCAGGGAAGAGGTCAGGGTCCACGGACAGAGAGTTCAGATATGTTTATCCCAGAAGCCCAATGCTGGACAGCCCAAAGACCACACAGCGGCCTCTCCCTGACCTCAAGCCCTCCCTGCCCTTACGCCCTCCTTCCCCCAACTCTCTGGATCTCAACATTCCTTCTCTTTGCTTTCCTTTCACACACATTTGGTTTTTAGTTTCACAATCAAAACAGCACAGTCACGAAACTCCTTACAGGTCAACCCGTTCTCCACAGATACTGAGCCACTGCCCACTAAGATCTCTGCTCACCTCTCACTATTTCTTCACAGAGATTTTCTTGTCTTTGGCTTGGGACTTGCCAAGTAGGTCTCCCCGAGGCAGAGCCACCCCCACTGACATTGTCAAAAAGTTCTTTGCAAGGGCTCTGGGACCACTTGCCTGGATAAATCTTTTGGAGCCATAGGTGGAGCAGGCGAGGGTGTAGAGTTCTGGGACCTTGAGCTCACTCTGGGAGAATCAGGTGAACATCCAGTGATACCCCACTTCTAGGTCTGGGCTGTAGCTTCAGGTTGAGGAGCAGGCCCCTCCTAGTGTCCTACTGTCTCCCTGGGGTGGGACAGCACAGATGGGTACCCATGCATTCACCTGGTAGAGATACCTGGTAGAGATACGCCTTGCACAGTGTCGTCCCTCCCCACAGGCATCGCCTCCATGTTCGTGTCCTTCATGGTGGGCCTGTACTACAACACCATCATCGCCTGGGTCATGTGGTATTTCTTCAACTCCTTTCAGGAACCTTTGCCATGGAGTGAATGTCCACTGAACCAGAATCAGACAGGTGAGCCACTGGCCCTACACAGTGGGATGCAGATGCCACCCCCACCCCATCTCTGTCTATCTGATATAATATAGCTTGTAGGAGAGGGGAGGAAATGGTTGCTGGCAACTTCTTAGACAGATGGTCATACCTTGTGACCAGATGCCTTCTCATTTTCTAGGAATTAGATTCATGAAGACCAGAGTTAGCAAATAACCAGAGCAATATTTAAAGCATATGGTATTTAAAAATTCATGTTGTATGGGCTAGGGAGGTAGCAAGGTCAGTTTAAAGTGTTTATTATAAAGCATGAGGACCTCAGTTCAATCCCCCGCAGTGCCCACATAACAAACCAACCATGTGTCGCATGTAATACCAGTGAGCCGGGAAAACAGAGACAGGAGGATTCTAAGGCCTTGCTGGCCATCCAACCCAGTCTAATTAGTGAGCCTAGGTCCCAGTGAGAAACCTCGTTTCAAAAAATAGGATGGATGCCTCTTGAGTGATGCTCAAAATTGATCTCTGGCTTCCACACATAAGCTTTCACACACCTTAACCTGCGCACACATGAACACACACTCCATCATGTACACACAAATACACAGACACACACAGACACAGGTACATGCACACACACATATGCATACACACA
>JANHMN010000014.1:72193510-72217512 GCA_030674055.1 Rhabdomys pumilio | reverse complement strand
GGGAGAGGGGAGAGGGGAGAGGGGAGAGAGGTATATCTATTACCTCAATATCTAGGAGGCAGAGGCAAAAGGATTGCTACAGATTGAGGCCAGCATGGCCTACACTGTGTGTTCCAGGCTAGTATGGGCTTCAGTATCAGATCCTCTCACAACAAAACAAAATAGAAATCCACAGTCTAAGAAGAAAGCCTTACACAAGATGATTTCCTTTGTAATACTGGTCACATGGCTGATACCATCAGTAGATGAGTCATGAGAAGGATGTAGGTGGCTCCAGATCAACAAGCATCAATAGCAAGAGTAGAGGGTACAGATCCTTGATATCTTGGAGACTTTCTAGTTCCCTCCCTTGTGCTTCCCATGTCTCTGTACAAAGAGACCACACCACTACAAGTGTCTTTGTCATCTATACCTTCTCAGGCCTCTCTCCTGTGGAGACAGAGAGGCACATGTCTTTGCCCATGACCTATGGGACATGGCTGGCTCACAGATACACATAGCTACGGAGGAGTATGAGAGCCTGTTTAATAACCACTGTCCTGACTACCAGAGTAGCTCTAAGGGTCTCACACGAATTCTTAGGGGCCCATTAAGATGGACCCATTTTTGTCAAAGGACAAGTCCTCCCCAGGATCTTGATTTCTTCTGGTGGGAGAGTTCTAGTTGGTTCTTTGAGGAAGAGGTGGTAAGATAACCACCACCTATCCTGGTAAGAGAAAACGGAGTTGGACTGCAGTGATCATGGGTATGGCAAAGACCATGTGCAGGCTACTTCAGGGGCAATAGTGAGTTTCTTCCAGGAGTCAGGGAGGAGCTGGTTCTCAGAGGCTTGGGCCTACGTCAGAGCCCAGCAGTATTTCTTAGCAGACTTCACATGGATGAGCACTTATGTACAAATAAGTGTGTATGTGCACACGTGTATGGTGTGTGGATACAGATGTGTAGGTGCATTCACAAGCGCCCATGTATATATGTGAAGCTATATTCATGTGCACAAATGTATCCTTGTTGTGAATGCCTCAGACAGAGGCCAGGTTTCTGCCATTTCCCCTGGCTTATTTCTAGTTTGTCCCCACTTTTGACCCACACCTTGATGTGCACTCTGGTTTCGCAGGCTACGTGGAAGAGTGTGCCAAGAGCTCTTCCGTGGACTACTTCTGGTACCGAGAGACTCTCAACATCTCCACTTCCATCGATGACTCAGGCTCCATCCAGTGGTGGATCCTGCTCTGCCTGACATGTGCTTGGAGTGTGCTGTATGTTTGTACTATCCGTGGCATCGAGACCACTGGGAAGGTGCAGTACACAACAGAGCATGCTGCATCCCGAATTGGCCCTTTGTCCTTGTCTGACCTCTGCACCCATCCCACACTGCGTCTCCCCCATCCCCTTCCTCACAGGCTGTGTACATCACCTCCACCCTGCCCTATGTTGTGCTGACCATCTTTCTCATCCGTGGCTTGACTCTGAAGGGTGCCACCAATGGCATTGTCTTCCTTTTCACACCCAATGTGAGTCTCTGTCATCTACCAGCTGACTACCCCAGGGCTTCAGACCCCAAGGAAGAAGTCCATGCTGGATTCTCTTGGCTTCAAGACCAGCTCATTTCTATATGGTGACAGCTGACTCTCTGATGTACAGGCCAGTGTCCTTGTTGAGAAAGGACTGGAAAGGGGTTAGCCTATGGGTGGGCCTTTAACATATGTATCCTGGATGGAAACTCTTGGGTGGCTTGTCTTTTTCCCCCTTGTGTAGAATGGCATCCACTGTTGGGGAAGGAGATAGCTTCTTCCTCAGTGGAGGGGGATGCTTCCTGTGGTCACAGCTGAGTCCCTGTATGACAGATCACGGAGCTGAGCAACCCCAACACATGGCTGGATGCAGGTGCTCAGGTCTTCTACTCCTTCTCACTGGCCTTTGGGGGCCTCATCTCCTTCTCCAGCTACAACTCTGTGCAGTGAGTATGTTGGTGGAGGGAGGGCCTGCAGAGATAGGAGCTGGGGTCCTGGAGTTTGGTTTCCCTGTCAGACCATGTAGAATTAACCCTGCTGTGCAGTTAAGAAGGAGGGTGTTTTCAAAAGCACAGCCCCTAGAACCAATGTTGGCCAGTGTGACTGTGCAGCTGCCCTTGACCAGCCCTGTCTAAGCACAGAGCTGGCAGGAATAGAAGGCACAGGCTTTGAGAGGATCTCCCCTTGCTGAATCCTTGATAATCTCTGCTGCTTGGTCTATCATGCTCCCTCCTCCACTTCCAACTTGATGGCCACATTGTTCTCAGTCTACCTCAGAACTCCAGGCTCCAGGTATGTTGGTGTCCCCCAAAGCCTACCCTGGACCCAGGACAGATCCTGAAAACTGTGACCCTGACAGTTTTAGACACGCATTTCATCCTGCCATCTTCTGGAAAATCCCTAAGCAATGAAGAACCCTCACAAACACTCAGAGAGGATATAGGTGATGTTTATCATTTCCCACAAAGGTTTAGGGAACACTAGCTAGGCTTGGTGCAACCAGACCTGTCCTTTGTGACCAGTGTTGGTCAGGGGAAAGCAGTGGGATCAGTTGGTGGTTTGTGATGATAAGCCTAAGGGAGAGCTGGGCAGGGAGTGGATGGAAGCTTTTGGTACATCAGAGTTTTATGGACTCAGGATAGGCAACCCCATGGAGAGACCTGGGCAGCAGACGAGGCTAGAGAAGAGGCAGGGCCTGACAATCAGGGCATGTCTGTTCTGGGAGGTGTGGTTTTCAATAGGTATGACACAGGAACAGTCTGTTCTTAGAGGGCATGGCCTGTGGTCCCTTGTGGTCTGGGAGTGCAGGCCCTTCAGAAGATGTGTTGATATTGGGTGGATGGGCAGGTGTTCCATCAGACTATGGTCTTTTAGTCACTGACTGATGGATCTCAGACTTCAGAAAACCAATTCTGGAGCCACAGAAAATTCTATAAGGCAACCCTAGAAGTGCCGCCACAGGTAGAGCCCAAGTGGAGCTGTGGGTGAATTATTTTTATGACTGTTTTATTCAGACAGTTTGTATTCTGTGCAGTTCACCTACGCTAGGCTACATGAAATCATTCCCATGAATCCAATGGCTGTAGCACAATCACACAGTTGTTCAGTCACCATTTAGTTCGAGAACATTCTCATGAGCAGGTACTCCTGAACTCCCAGGTCTACTGGTAGCATTTCCCTGCTCCTGTCTGTTTGTCTGCTTGAGTATTTCCTGTGGGTAGAACTGGAGGTGTGGGGTCTTGACATCTGGTTTCACACTGGCATGATGCTTCCCTAATGTAGAGTGTGTTGGTGCTACAGACTGTGGCTGGCTGACCACCTGCTGTGAGGACAGCCTAAATGTGCTTGCCCATACACCTTCGGGGACTTCAGCTGCTTCCGCTTTTATTACTGTGAATGGTGTTTGCCCCACATGTGCTGTTGGCTGTTGCCGTGTTCTGGGGTATACCTGGGAGGAGACCTGCCATCATGCCACTCTGTGATCAGCTATCTAAGGACCCACAGGCTGCTCTCCACAGCATGCATGATTACAAGTTCCCTCCAGCTGTGCAGAGTGGCCTGTTTCCCTTTCTTGTCAACTTTTGTAATTATCTGTTTTTTGGGGATACCCTTTTTTTCCAGGTGAGGTGGCACTGTGCTGTAGGGTGACATGTACTTTTCTGGTGGTTGTGTACTGTGCTTTTGACTCAGCATGGGGGAGCACAATGGTAGTTGTGTGGGGGGTTGGGGTTGAGAGACTGGGATCAGGGCATGCTCAAGCTGTACTGAGTATCTCCAGATGTGACTTCAAAGGCTTCAATCAGGAAGTTACTGTGGGGTCTAAGTCACAGAGGGCTGAGGGTGAATAAGGGTCAAAGAGTTGGGTCAGCCCCTGAGCTGTGGCCACATCTTCCATGTCCCTAAGAGTTACGAACATGCAGATCTGTGCTGCCTCTTTGCATAAACCTGGGTCTCTCATCTGGTCAGAAATACATATGGGACCTGACCCTTCCACTCTGTGCTGTGGGTGAGCATCCGTCCTTCTGAGGGGCATAGACATTACAAGGGCAGATGTTCAGGATGGTCCTACCCTGCCTCAAATGCCAGCCAGGATGGCCAAGTCCCATCTGGAAAATTCTAGAATCTCTTCCTCCTTTTTACTTCAGGCAGGTAGTCCACCTAGCTCTGGAGTTCTCCCAGGCCTGAGGACTATAAACTGAATTGCTTTTATAAATATTAATCCAAATTGCTCTTATAAACAAAATCCTATGGTATAAATAGTAAAACCTCATCTTCAGAGAAGCCTGGGTTAGGAGAGAGGCTTCAAAGCAGTAGAGAACCTGGTTTGGCCTCTTTCTCTTGGCCATGAGGACCTGTTTACCTGTTAGTGTGAGTTCAAGCCTTGTTCTTTTTGTGAGGATGATTGTTTGCCTGAGGCCTAAGGTGGCATTGATTCTAGGAATCTCCGACTCTTGGTATCCTGGGCTTCCAGAGCATCTCCATAGCTGTGGTCTGTATGTTTGGGAAGATTGAAACACAGAAAAGAAGACAGCAGCTTGGTTGAGGGTCAGGACACAGCCCTCTGGTCATCTTGAGTCCTCAGTGGCCACATATGTCCACCTAGCAGGATCTGGGTTCCCCTATATTATATTAGCCTTTTTGCCAACTGATGGGCACTCAGGAATTCAGCCTTAGACCAGAACACACTGGATCTGCTGTGCTGCATACTGACTTTCAGTGGGTGGGGGTGGGGCACGGGCCTTGGGAATCAACCGTGTTGTCCTGAGGTGACACTTCTCTCATCCTCAGCAATAACTGTGAGATGGATTCCGTGGTCGTGTCCATCATCAATGGCTTCACATCTGTGTATGCGGCCACCGTGGTCTACTCCATCATTGGCTTCCGAGCCACTGAGCGCTTTGATGACTGTGTCAACATGTGAGTTGTCACCCTAGCATTTGGGGATGAGTTCAAAGGGCATTCACATAGACCCCTCTCCTCTTTGGCCAACCCTTGCCAGTTCAGCCTTTGAGCAGCTCCTGCCTAGGAAACACAGAAGCCCTTTTCATCACTTCCAGGAACATCCTGACCCTCATCAATGGGTTCGACCTGCCTGAGGGCAATGTGACTTCAGAGAACTTTGAGGCCTATCAACGCTGGTGCAATGAGACCAATCCCGAGGCCTATGCACAGCTGAAGTTTCAGACATGTAACATTAACACCTTCCTTTCTGAGGTAGGTGCAGCGATCTCCACACCATCAAAGTCTCGTGTGTGGGGAGGGGGAGAACATCCTTTTTTGTCTTTGCGAGTCATGCAGAGAGTCTTTGCATAGTCAGCATCTTACCCTCCAAGAGTGGTAGGAGTTAAATATCCAGGCAGGGAGGAAGGAGCCACTGTTCACCCATCATGACTCTCCCTGCTTGGTTCCTCGAGCCTCTCAAATCAATTATACAAAGCATCCCCTGATCCTCCCTTCAACCCCTCCCCTCCTCCCCCTCAGTCCTCAGATCCACAACCTCTTTTTCTTTGATTGTTACACATGTATGCCTCGCTGTATGAACACAGTCTGCTGTGTCCATTTGCCATGACTTGTATGTATACTGTTTCAGGGTTGATCTCTTGGTATTGGATAACCGGCGACAGGGCTTTTCTTTGGGGGAATTTCCTTCTCCTGCTCTCAGCATTCCCCAGTTGCCTACAGTTCTTTGTATAGGGTTGCCTTCCTCCTTTCCCTCTCCTCTCAGTGAGATTTACAGTCTCCTGTAAATTTACAGGAGACTGTAAATCTCACTATGACCTCATTATCATGTCTGCTGGTGTTATTCTCCTTCAGGTCTTGTTTAAGCAGGTGTTATGAGTTTGAGGTGTTATGAGTATTGCTTCCTTGTCGTAAAAAAACACAATACCATGGCTGTTTTCCTAATCCTTGGCCTCTGACAATCTTTCTGTCCCCTCCTTCATAATGTTCCCTGGACCTTGGGTACAGAGTTGTATGGTAGATACATCCACTGGGGATGGGCAACCCAAGATCTGTCGTTCTCTGCATTTTGGCCAGTTGTAGTTTCCTGTTAAGAGTCTCTATCTGATGTAAGGAGAAGTTTCTTTGATGAGGGGTGAGGGCTACATTTATCTGTGGGTATAAGGATAGACACTCAGCATGCAGTTACGAATTATGTTGGTTTATTAAAGTAGCTCAAGTTCTTCTTTTGTATCCATGACTTCAACATTCCAGGAGTTGGCTTGGTCCAGTGCCAGTCATAATTTCCCTCCTTTTGAGTGAGGTTCAGTTAAACAGCTGTTGGTTGATGCCAAGATATGAAAGCCACTGTTGAACTTTTAGGGATGATTGTTATAGTTCACAGCTGAGGAGGACTATTCTTTTGCTTTCCTCCCTTGGCAGCTCATTCAGTACCTTTGGTACTATGAAAGCTAGTCTTTGGGGAGGAGGTTTTCAGATCATATTCAGCTGGACTCTTCAGAGTCCTGTGTCCAAAGTGCATAGCGTCTTCAGGAATGGAGACTTAACCTTTAATCTCTGGGGAAGCAGTGAAGGGCAATAGCAATAGCTGACCCAAGAGGGAGGAAAGGAACAGAAAGCTGAGATGACCTTGTGCTGTGCATTGGTACAGGGTGTGGAAGGCACAGGCTTGGCCTTCATTGTCTTCACTGAAGCCATCACGAAGATGCCGGTGTCCCCACTCTGGTCGGTGCTCTTCTTTATCATGCTCTTTTGCCTGGGCCTCTCCTCCATGTTTGGGAACATGGAGGGTGTGGTTGTACCCCTTCAGGACCTCAACATCACCCCTAAGAAATGGCCCAAAGAACTGCTGACAGGTATGTATGAAGCTTACCATCTAAGGGAGACACGCTTGTGTTCCTCGTGACAATGGTGGGTGCAGTCCTGGGTTGAGTAGCCTTGTAGCCACAGCTCTGCTCCCTCTCTGGCCACAGGCCTCATCTGCTTGGGGACATATCTCATCGCCTTCATTTTCACACTGAATTCCGGCCAATACTGGCTTTCCCTCCTGGACAGCTATGCTGGCTCCATCCCTCTGCTAATCATCGCCTTTTGTGAGATGTTTGCCGTCGTCTACGTGTATGGAGTTGACAGGTAGGAGGGGTAGCTCCGTGGCAACATGTCATCTGTAGCAGAAAGCTGAGTCACAGAATCTTTGTTAAGCTGAGCCAGCCAAGTAGGTTAAGGGAAGTAGGTACACCATGGCACAAAGCTCTCACTATTGCACAGGAGTGGAGACTTCCTTTGCAGGAGTGGACTGGCACTGGCTTAGTCCTGGCACTTGTTCCAAGAGATGGAGAGAGGTCGGAGGATGAAGGGTAGGCCTTGCTGAAATCATACCTCCTTTCTTATTAGACATGATCTAAACAGTATGTATAATTCCCAACGGCCCCTGCTACCTGTCCAAGAACAGGAATTTGCAGGCGTACTAGAAACTGTCATGTAGCAACTTTGGGTGCCAGAGAAAGAAAATACAAGTGAAAATTCAGACACACCTCATTATATAAACAATACATATATATGTATATGTATATAATGTATATGTATATGATGTATATATGTATGTGTGTAATACACACACACACACACACACATATATATATACACATACATACACACACACACACACACACACACACACACACACACACACGATCCTCAGTAAGCAGCGCTGGGTCTAGAATAAAAGCAGGGAGAGGGTAAGAAGTGAAGAGGGGGAGAGGAGGCATGCAAGGTGGCAGGACTTGGGCTCTGTAGGACATGGACATCACATATCCTCAGGCAAGATGGAGCTCAATGCCCTCCATCCATTTGGTGGCTATCTACATCAGGAATACTTCTGGATCTGGGCATAGACTCTTCTAGGTGGAAGAGGGCCTCAGCAGCTTTCTAGAACTCAAGCATAGGAAGGTACAGAGGGCCACCATTAAGGGCCACTTCCAAATATCAGTTTGACTCAACATCTCAAGGCATCATTGCCATTGCTGGACAGGGATCCAGGAAGCTACATCTTACAAAGAAGCTGTGTTGTGATCCCTGTAAAATGAACTATCAAGATCCACTAAAATTAAGTTGGTGTTGGCCTTTTGCTAGAGATCCTATTCTGGAAAACCTATTTCAAGCCACAGAAAAGTGAAAAGCCACAGGGGACATGGGCAGGGTTAAACCAGCATGAGTGGGGACCAGACGCTAAGCCTGTGAAGGCTGAAGAGCACAGGACCAACCAAGTGACTTTTGTGATGCTAGGAAGCATCGATAAGAAATGTATCAACTGATATATTTCAGTGGAGTGGCTGCAGCTGGCATATGCACAGTGGTCTGAATTCCATGCCATTGTGAGTAGCACTGAGAAAGTCATTGTCCAAGGATGTGAAGAAAGGAGGTGACATGACTAGTGATAGGCTTGATGCCGGCTTCTCAAACGTTATCACCAAGTTCTAGTGTCTGCTAGGCCCCTGGACAAATCACCAGTAGTTCTGTATGTCTCGTGATCACAACAAATCTCTTATGAGGAAAGGAATTCTGCCACAGAGTTGCCATTGAGCAGGCCAGGAAATAGCGTGCATCACCTAGCTTCAGGTTGCTGTTGTTCACACAAGGGCTGCCGAGTCTTGTGTGAGTTGGAAGGAGCAAAGTCTGATGGCCCCCTGCCCTCATTGTCACATGACAGGAAGTAGGTGAGGATATGAGACCTCTGATGATGAACTCATAGCACAGTGCTGTGGGGATTCCAAATAGCAGCTTGTGACAGTGTCAACCTGAGTCCCCTCTGAGTGCAGACACACCTTTGCCTGCAAAATTAGAGGAATTTATCAAGGGAAGGCTAAGGCACAACATTTTAAGACGACAGCTACTGTCCAGATATAGAAAGTCTGGTCAGTCTTTGGCCTTCATGAGCTACCGGTGACTCTGCCTTCTGACGTCTGCTGCAGGTTCAACAAGGACATCGAGTTCATGATCGGCCATAAGCCCAACATCTTCTGGCAAGTCACATGGAGAGTGATCAGTCCGCTGATCATGCTGGTCATCTTCCTCTTCTTTTTTGTGATTGAGGTCAACAAGAGGCTCATGTATAGCATCTGGGACCCTGACTATGTGAGTGTCCAGGCAGTGGCTGGACGGGGAGGAAGGAGAACTGTTGGGGAAGAAGAGAGGAAGTGGGGCGGGAGGGCAGTAGAAGGGCTACACTGGGAGAAACGAAAGGTGAGATCGTGGCGGTGGCAGGCCTTTTCTACATGTGTTACTTGTGGTTCTCTCCCCAGGAGGAGTTCCCGAAATCTCAGAAGGTTCCATACCCCAACTGGGTGTATGCAGTCGTGGTCGTTGTGGCTGGGGTACCCTGCCTCACCATCCCTTTCTTTGCCATCTACAAGCTTATCAGAAACTGTTGCCAGAAGTCTGATGACCACCACGGGCTGGTCAACACGCTGTCCACAGCCTCTTTGAATGGGGACCTTAAGAACTGAATGGGCCTAGTCTGCATAAGACAGAAGATGGTGTGTGGAGGAAACAAGATGCAGGACCCATGGGGGAAATAGGTTGTATTATGTGTGAATGTGTGAGTACATATACATGTATTCATGTCACACAGATGTGTACACAAGTGTTACACAAACATGTGGGGCACATAGACATGTTTATATGTATATACCAGTTTTACATGTGTATATATGGATCACATGTACCACATGTGTACATAAGTGCATATGTGTGTGTGAGTTTATGTACACATGATGTGCATATGTTTGTGTTCATATTCCGAGGAGGGTATATTTATGTACACATGTATATATGTACACATGTGTTGTCTAGATGTATATATATGCTCATGTGTTAACACATATCTGTGTACACATATGTATACATATGCTCACATGTGGAATCTATTGATATGTGTATATGAATATATGAACATGCACTCATAAACTTATTATATATGTGTATGCCTGTATGTATGTGTGTATCTTCACATGTGAATTTTGTGTGTTGTATGTGTACGTGCACACACATGTTCATTTATGTGTGTGCATTGCAAATAGGTATGTGCACATGCCTATGCTACCTTTGCACACATGGCACAAATGTGAAAGTATTTTTACATAGTCTTGATGGAAGTGCCTACCACTCTGGCCTGGATGACCTCTGCTTGGTCTCACTATAGGGCATAGACTACAGCCTGGGGACAGACATAGCTCAGGACCTACTTTGCTCTGCAAACTCCTGGCAGAGAGCCAAGAGTGAATATGTGGAGGGCCCAGTTTGGTCTCCTTCCCTCTGAGTGGAAGGTAGGAGGTGAGGATATGCTGCTGGCCTGGCTCCTGGGAATGTTGTCACTACCCACTCCCAGGCAGCCCTCTGCCCCTTGCTATGAGGGCTGGACCAAGGCTCGTCTGCTTTTTAAGGAGAAGCACAGGAAGCTGGTAGACTGGCAAGGCCAGTGAGAAGACTTCTCTCAGTCAGACCTGATACACTCTCACTTCCTGCATGCCTGCTTAATCATTGGTTGCTGAGCAGTCAAGCTGACTTCTTCTCTTCTGAGGCAGGGGCCACTCTGTGCACTTCTGAAGAGGGCACGAGCCTGTAAATCTTTAGCCAAATGTTGGAAAAGGAGGGTTACAGGGTAACTCAGCTGTGGCCACTGCTGTTGAGAACACTCCAAGGAAAATGGGTACCCTAGTGACTGAAGCCTAGAAGTCTTCAGCCCTGTGGTAGTCAGTGAAGCCAGGGAGGGTTATGTCTGCCTCTACCCCCAACTGGCTGGTTGGTCCTGGGTTCACATCTACCCTCAGCCACAGGTACTTGAGAGTTGGGGTGTTTGTTACAAGCTACTGCCCTCCTATTTCCATGGGGAAGCCCACATTTAAGTTGGATTGGACTTTCTGAGAATCCTCACAGAAAAGGGTAAGAAACTGTGGTGGGCCCTGATGTCAGTTATGTTCTTCCTACTTGGTGACAGCAGCCACATTTCACCCACCGCAAGCTGCAGCTCCTATTGTTGAATCATGGAGTCCTCTTACACCTTTCTATACACACTGATCCTCTGAGTGCCATCACCTCAAGAACCACAGAGGCACAGGACGGAGGTTGGCCCTGGGGGAATATGAAGAGTCTCACACTAGTTGCTGTGGGTTCCACCTCTGGGCCTCTGAAGCCTCAGCTGGAAAAATGCTGCTGGTGTTTATAGCCATCAATATATGCCCTGTTGTGTGCACAGTAGACATTCCTTTCTGGTCCTGTGTGATCTGGCTGGAGGCCAACCAAATTCTCTGCTATCTTTGGTCCATGTCTTATGTTTAGGGTTCGTGTCTCTGTGTGACAGAAATCCAGGTTGGTTGTTGGGTCTAAAATATATCTTTCTCAATAAAGCACTCCTATTAAATGTTCTTGGATTAAAAGTCATTGCTCAGGCATAGAAGAATGAGCCTGGCCCATGCCAGGTACCAAAAATTTCCAGGGATGATGTGGTCAGCAAGTCCAGCCCTACCTCTCAGACAGCTCTAGGTTGGGGATTTTCTCTGAAGAAGTTCCTACAGCCCAGAAGGATAGATTAAAACTTAGGCAGTGGCAGTGTAGTCTTACACACCCTGCTGCCTGCCTACTGGCAGGTGACCAGCAGTCTTTGGACTTGGGATGTGGAGGCTGCATGGGAATAAGGTCAGCTGGAAACAGAGGTGGAGAGATGGAAGAAGCAAGAGGACAGAGAATCACAGAAACATGTCCAACAAATGAGTAAGACAAAGAGGTGCCTGCCCTACCCAAGATGCTCCTCCCATACCCTCCACTTCCTTTCATTTCCTGCCTCTTCTCAAGCCTTTACTCACTTTACCCTCATGCTCAAAATAGGATCTCCTATAAATGTCCAGATCCTGAGCTTCTGAGACATATATTTGGAATTGTGGCTGCATAGTTGACAGAGAAGTGTGCAGGACGATGAGAATTATAGGTCCCAAGGGCTTAAGATGCTCTTAGCCTGTCTCCAGCCATGTCTCACCATGAGAGAGGAGTCTCAGAACCTGGGGGGGGGGGATATCACAAACATACATGGTAGCATCACCCTGTCCTTCCCAACTACCTCAGACAACAATCGGGTCACTACTACAGAGGATGAAGTTAGAAAGAAGCCCCTCAAACTCCTGCACAAGAGGAAGAAACTTTCTGTGCCCACCCCTCAAAACTCTTGTTTGTAAATGGCTGTGGGCTATTCCCAGTCCAGGTCTTCTGGGCTGTGCCAGGGGTCTGGAGCATCCTGGGGGTAGAGGTGGGGTTTTTCTTGACAAACTCAAACCATGCAGGTTTAGAACTAGTCACAAAAACCCATTAGACAGACACCTGAAAAATAAGTGTGCTTGAAGATCAAGCATGTGGTAGATCCCTTCTAACTTCATGTCCCAGGGAAATAAAGACTATGTCCAACAAAGCCAAGTCAGCTCCTCATTGCAGCTGTATCTGAGACAACCCAACAGGACTGGTGCAGCAGCTATGTGGTTTGGACAGTAGTATGCACTCTGGGCAGTACATACTGTTCAGTAGGAGAGCCCAAAGAACTCCAGGCTGTACTGGGCAAAGGCAGCAGGTGTAGGCTGAATACTCAAAGTTCACTTATGGAACCTTCATGAGAAAGACAGCAGACAGCTTGGGCTGCTGGGCCACTGGGGTGGGTGAGCAATGCAAGAAGAGCAGAAGGTGGCCTGGCACAGTGTTTTGGACCATAACACCCCTGTCCACATACTGCCACGAGCTGCAAGGTATTACCTGGAGTAAGAGAACAGTTTGGGGAATGTTCTACTGACTCTTACAGAAGGTGAGCATGTATTACTTACACCACAGGCTTAGATACAGAATAAATAGGTTTTAGTGGCCAACTGAACTTCCCATTCTGGGAGTCCTGCAGGTCCCAGGAAGCATCTGGCCTATATTGAGTGTGGTACTAGCAGGCTCTGCTACCCACTAATCACATGACACAGAAAACCTCAGATAGGCCGGTGGATGCGGGTGTTGAAGATGGACTCTGCAGTAGGCAGAAACTTGATGCCAGTTATCAATTAACAGGGCTCCTTTAAATAAATGGAGAAATGCCTCAAGGAGGGGCTGACTGCTTTAGCTTCTTCAGTCCAGCAGAGATTTTAGAGGGCCTTCTGGACTAGTGTGCTGCAAAGTGCCCACTGTACACTCAGCCTTCCCAGCATACCCAGGGTGACTGCTCAGCATGGCACAGGCCTCGGGGATGGACCCACTTGTGGACATCGAGGATGAGAGACCCAAGTGGGACAACAAACTACAGTACCTCCTGAGCTGCATCGGGTTTGCTGTGGGGCTGGGGAACATATGGAGGTTCCCCTACCTGTGCCAGACCCATGGGGGAGGTAAGCTTCCCGCTTCACACCATGCCCTCTCCGCGGCATTTCCTGTCCTTAACTGGCAACTTTCCCTTCTTGGAAATTATAATTTGCTTTTGTCCAAAGAATAGCTTAGTGTCTTTGAGTCCCATCCTGGTATCCAACTTTCAGGGTTCTTGAGTAAGGATAGAATGTTCCACCTTTGCTGCCTGCTACGCCGTGCCTTTCTTCTGGTTGCAAGCAGCAGCCTCTGGGTTTCCCATCACCACCTTGGTGTCCAGCTGGACACAGAGCTGATTTCTTCCTGGTTCTTTGCATAATGTTATAGCTAGTTGCTTGGCTTCACCAATGATTCACCCCCAAGTCAGCAGCTCTCCCTGAGAGCGCAGAGATTCTGCAGGACACCTAGTACTATGAGTACTTTTTTTGTTGACCATTAAACTGTCTACTTATGAGAGCCTATTACTTAGTAAAGGAGCCAAGTCCCCACTCCATACACACACAGAGCCTCCCTCTCTCAAGCACTTGTCTCTCTTCACATAGCCACAAACTCATGGCACTCACACTGATATCTCCATATTGAGGGTGCAGGAGGAGACAAATAGGCCGTGCTATCCGAGAGCTAACTTGCAGCATCTCCCAATCTTATCCCCAGGTGTCATAGGACAGTTGTGACTTTGTGGGGCCAGGCTGGGATACCAAGCTGACTTGTTACTCAGATTTCTCAGCTTCTCTAAGTTCTGGGGTCCCCAGGCCTCACAGGTCTGTCTTCCTACTCCATGGCATCTCTGCATTGGTTGCAACAACATGGGGAGAATCATTTTCAGGGACCACGGTTCTAAGCTCACAGCCTGGAAGCAGACAGAGGTGTGAGTTTGTGAGTCTGGCTGCTCTGACTGGGGTGCATGACAGAGAAAGCTGTGGTGGAGAAGTGTGTGCATGTGTGGGTGGAGCAGACCCTACCTCCCTGGGCTAAGAGCAGATAGAAGAACAGACAGAGCCAACCCATCTGATAAGAAAGCACTTCCAAGATTCACGGTGTGTTGACCCTTTTGAAATCCAGACAAACAGGACCAAGGAGAGAAGTAGGACTTCTGTCAATTCATAGGGGTTTCCATGGGAATGAGAAGGGGCTAGGCACCTTGGCCTTGAATCTTCTCCAAACATGTCTCTTAGGGCATTTCAGTAATGTCCTCAGAAGGCTGAGATGGGAACACTGTGAATTCCAGAGACAGCCTGAGATATGTAGTTTATATTGGATGTGTGTATGTGTGTGTGTCTGCACATGTGTGTGCAGGCCAGTGGACAGCCTCAGCTGATGTTTTGTCTACCTTATTTTTGACACACTATCTTTTAGTGACCTGAAATTTACCAAGTAGGCATTGGCCGGATGTCCAGCAAGCTACTAAGATCTGCCTATTTCTCTCTCCCCAGACTTTAGATTACAAATGTGCACAACCATGACCAGCCTTTTTTACATGGATTCTGAGACTTGAACTCATGCTTGCAAGATGACCACTTTAAATATTATTAGCCTGTAAGATATTACCTTAAAACAATTTAGTAACAAAGGCCCTAAATTCTGGGTAGGCTCTCCATGTCACACCCGAGGCCTCTGCTACCCCCCTTTCTGGTAATGTTGCCAAAGTATACTCTGGGAACATGCACTGCATTAAAACTCGTCTGAGCACAACCTAAATGTGTCATCTCATTAACCACATTGAGGTGCTACAGGCATCCAGGAGCTATGGCCTCACTCTGTGTCTTTGCAGGGGCCTTCCTCATCCCCTATTTCATTGCCTTAGTCTTCGAGGGGATCCCACTTTTCTACATAGAGCTTGCCATTGGCCAGCGCCTACGGAGGGGAAGCATTGGAGTGTGGAAGACCATCTCCCCCTACCTCGGTGGAGTAGGTATGCTTCCTTCCCATACTACACCGTCTGCTTAGACCTCTTGGGGACCTCTCAATTGTGTCTGGGGGGCACACTTATGGTGAGAGACATGGCAGGCATAGGAGAACAGGGTAAAGGTTATCGGAAAGACACAGAAGCTATGGTGGCAGGCCATATGTAAGGGAAGGGATCCACTCATTCCCTACCTGGTCCTGGGTGCACTCCTATGTCTGCAGGCCTAGGCTGCTTCTCAGTGTCCTTCCTGGTCAGCCTATATTACAACACCGTTCTCCTATGGGTCCTATGGTTCTTCCTCAACTCCTTCCAAGACCCGCTGCCCTGGAGCACATGCCCACTGGATCTCAACAGAACAGGTGAGAACCCACTGGGACATGGAAGTTCTATGTGGGACATTGGGACAGATGCAGATCAAGCTACAGAGCACATACTCAGGTCTCTCCCTTGCAGGGCACATTTGAAATCCAGTCCTTCAACTTCACTCTGGGCCTCTGACTACCTGCTGAGTCCAGAGCCATCTAGAAAGATTGGTTCATAGAGGCACCTAGTCTCTTGCAGAGTTTCCATCTTAGCCTTGGGCCTAAAGAGAAACAAGAAAGGGCTCCTAGGGACTGAGGAGATAAATCAGTTGGCAAAGTGCTTGCCTCACAAGCTCAAGGATCTGAGTTTGAGCCCCAGAACTCATGTTGTGTGTCGTAGTGCATGCTTATAGTTCCAGTACTGGGGAAGTAGAAAAAGAAAGCTCCTTGGGGCTCACTGACCAGACAACCTAGCCTAATTGGTGACTATCAGGGCAATGAAAAGACCTTGTCTCAAAGATGGATTACATTTCTAAGGATGATACCCAAAGTCATTCTTTACCCTCCCTGCACACATGTGCACATCACATACATACACACACACACACACACACACACACACACACACACACACACACACAGCCAGACAGGTCAGCTGTGAAGGGCCTGGCATGCTGGCACTTACAGTTCTTGGCTAATGCTTGAGTCATGGTATAGACTGACCCCAAACTCCGTGGCTAGCCAGTGACAGTGATCTTGGCTCCAGGATTTGTGCAGGAATGCCAGAGCAGTGGCACCGTGAGCTACTTCTGGTACCGGCAGACTCTGAATATCACATCTGACATCAGCAACACAGGGACTATCCAGTGGAAGCTGTTTCTCTGCCTGGTGGCCTGCTGGACAACTGTGTACCTGTGTGTCATCAGAGGCATCGAGAGCACAGGGAAGGTGAGCTGCACTGCCTGCATGCATACTGAGAGTGAGGAGCTTTGTGCACCAGAGATGCTTTCTAGACTGACCCCTCTCTGGCTACTCAGTGCTTCCTTTTCCCAGTCCTGCCTGCACTGGAATTGTATCTGATGGGGGTCGGCTTTCTTCTGTGCGTTTACAGCATGTCCACCCTCCTCTGGGTGTATATGTCGGATGTGTGCTCTTGTTGAAAGTATCCTGTTGGGTCTCTTTCATCCCATTCTGACCACTTTTGCCAGTGTAACCACTTACACCAATGTACGTGACTGGGACCGACTTTTCTATCAGCTTCTCTTCTGTGAATTCCAACAAACCACTGCTTCTGTTTCTCTTTCTCTGAAAACACAGGTCCCACTTGTCCTCTTTGGATTGCTACAGAGCTGCCAAAAGCACTGACTGCTCCACTCTTATCCTGTCCCTACTCATCACCAGCTGATCCCACCTATCCTGTCCCTTTAAGAACCTCCTCCTGTTTCTGTCCCCCTCTTCTTCCTCCTGTCTTGGCACTGCTTTTGCTTATAAAGTGTTAATAGCACAATATTGTCAGGCTCTGCTATAAACAGGGAATTGTCTTTCAGAGACTGAGAACAGAGATACTTCTGATTACATAGCTCCTTTGGAATGAGAAGTTTTGGAAGTCTCCCATGTTGTCATGTGCAGGTTCTGTTCGGGTGACTGTTTGGACCCTTACACCCAGGCTTTGCCTTTGACCAATGGCTGCAGAGCTTCTGCACAGAGTCCACACAGCCTGTCCTGTTCTCAGCAAGCTCTTGAAAATGTGGCAGCAGATTCTGTGGTCTGTGTCACGGGATTTAGGACACACAAAGACAATTGGCCCTTGCAAGTCCTTTTCACATGGACACTCAGTGAGCAGAAGCCTGAAATATCAGCTGAAGATTTGTGCTGGGCCAGTGTAGGAGAAGAGAGTGTGGGCAGGAGTAGACAGGACCTAGCCCTGTGGCCATCTGAAGTTTTAGGGAAAAGAGAGGATGAGATAGAGGGTCTTTATCACATGGCAAGTGCCTGATGGGCTTTGAAGGAGGGTTGGAGAGAGTTTGAAAAGTTTAGAAGGATACAAGGTCAGAAACAAAGCTGCCTAAGAGAGATCAAGTAGAGCCCCCAGCTATTGCAGAAAAGAGGTATAAAAAGAGGAGGCTGGAAAGGGAAGTGTAGAGGAGGCAGCTGTGGGTTGTGGAAAGGGAGGGGGAATTGAAGAGGGGAATCTGGGATATGAGAAGAAGGAGGCTGGGGAAAGGGAACAAAGCCTGGGAAGGAGGGAGAAGAGACTGGAGGATAAGAGGAAGGGCTGAGGGTGGGAAGCATGCAATACTTAGATCCAGGACTTAGATCCAGGCTAGAGCAAATGCTAAGAAGAGGAGACTGAAGATGGGCTACTTCTTTATGGAACCAGTCCTTGTTGTTGAGAGAGACCTGTGTGTCCTAGGACTTCAATGCTCACCTCATCTGACTCCACATGGCTCAAATGTGAAAAATGAAGGTATAGCTGATCACTTGATATTTGGTCATGAGCCCAAATCATGAACCTGACCTTGGCCTGACCTCACATTCTCAAGTACCCACTTCTAACTTGGTCTCAGAAGAGTTCTGGAACACAGGCTCTGAATGTCTACAGCTGCTCCTACAAAGGCTTTTTTGTGACACATGCCAGGTCATATTTCACACTTTGTTATCCTCAGGTGATCTACTTTACAGCCCTGTTCCCTTACCTGGTGCTAACCATCTTCCTCATTAGAGGTCTGACCCTGCCTGGAGCAACAGAGGGCCTGACCTACCTGTTTACTCCCAATGTGAGTAGACCTTATGCCTCCGGGGATCACGGCCAGGGCATGTTGTAGGTAAGGGCTGCCAAGGTAATGCAGGGTGAGGGCTCCCACAGGAACTAGGAGGGGCATTGTAGCATGCAATACTTAGATCCAGGACAAGTAGATAACTGAGTGGGAGGCACATGAAGGAAGGTAGGGAGCAACTGAGTGCAGTGCGGGAAGAAGCTGACTCGGGACCACATGTCCTACGTCTGGAGCAGGTACTAACCTCTGCCCTGTTCCCCATAACGGAGCTACAAGACTCAGGATGCCTGTACACATATATATGATGTGCTCTTGCAGAAGTATTCTTTGGTGGCCTTTGTGTGAGGTTGTGGTCCATGAGAGACCCTGTAATAGTGACATACACACACACACACACACACACACACACACCCTCATAAGGGAACATATATGTGTACATTTGAACACACACATATACAAATATATATACATATATTTGAACGTAAATATTTGAACATACACACACACACACACACATATATATGTATACACACATATGTATATATTCTTATAAGGGAATATATATATGTATATATCTCTCTATATATTTGAACACACACATATATGAGCATATATATATATGAACACATATATTCAAACATAAATATTTGAACATACACATACATACCACACATATACACACATATATTCTCATAATTGAACATATATATGTACATTTGAACACACACATATATGAACATATATATATTTGAACATAAGTATTTGAACATACACACACACCATGCACACACACACATATATGTTTATATATATGTACACATACACACATATGTATGTATACAGACACACAGACACACATAC
This sequence comes from Rhabdomys pumilio, assembly GCA_030674055.1. NCBI lineage: Eukaryota > Metazoa > Chordata > Mammalia > Rodentia > Muridae > Rhabdomys > Rhabdomys pumilio. The sequence continues at coordinate 72,198,320 of JANHMN010000014.1, read as the reverse complement.
ACACACATATATATCCTGCTCCAAGGACCCCTCAAGGCACCCCAAAGTCCTGGGTCTGCAAGTTCTTGAGTTAGGGGCTTGCCAGACTTACCTCAGAACTGGGTCTGGTGCTACCCCCAGGCCTGCTTCTTTCTGAGAACAACCCACACCCTCTTGCTCATGAGTATGCCAAATGTTTTAAAATAGTCAGATGGACCAGCTGGTACGATTTGCCCTCTGTATAATGAGGCCACCCCCGTTCATTCCAGATGAAGATTCTTCAGAATCCACGGGTGTGGCTGGATGCAGCCACCCAGATTTTCTTCTCCCTGTCCCTGGCTTTTGGAGGGCATATTGCTTTTGCAAGCTACAACCCGCCCAGGTATGCAGCCTATTTGTGGTGTGGATGCCTTTACAGTTCCAATGTTGAGCCAGCAAACCTGAGATAGTAGCAACCACTTGGAACCACACTGTTGGATGAGGGAACTCGTGGGAACTCTTAACCGCTGAGCCATCTCTCCAGCACAATTAGTGTGAACTCCAAGTGAGAATTTCATTCTGAGTAGGGCTTTTGTTAAGACTTCCTGAGGTATCACTGAAGACAAGGCAGGGTATCCTCTAAAGGTTGCCAGATTGGGCCTTGGTGGCAGAGTCTTGAGTCTACCAGAATACTTAGCTCTCCTAGGGCTAGACAGAGCTGTTAAGTGTTATGCTACAAAAGCAACTGAGGATGCTTCAGGAATCTTGGCATCCATTTGGAAGTAGCAGAGCATTGCACTGGGAAGGTATGTACCATGTGACACGGTAGACCATGGTCAGATCCGAAAGAAGATGAGGATTTCACAGGCTTTCTTGGCACAGTGACCAATAAAATAAAACAGTTGGAAGCTGATCAGACAGAATTAGTAGTTGTCTTTGCAGAAGTACTCTTTGGTGGCCTCTGTGTGAGGCTCTGGTCAAGGAGAGCCCCTGTATTAAGCAATTGTGCATGAACTCCCTTCTGTCATGACCTCTGGTTTCCCTTTTTGTTATGGCTGGCAGACAGTTCCATTTTTAATGACTTATTTTAAATTAGTTTTTATTATTAGTTTATATTTTTAATGTGTATGGGTGTTTTGCCTACCATGTCACATGTGTGCCTGGTCTCTGAGGAGACCAGAAACGTGTTAGATCTCCTGGAACTGGAGTGACAGCTGTTTGTGGGTGATGAGAACTGTATATGTGTTCTTTGCAAGAGCAGCAAGTATTCTTACCCACTAAGCTTGCTCTCCAGCCCCAGTAACTTCATTTTTGATGACAGTATTCACATGTCTTTCATACTGGGTAGAATGCTGATCCAAATATGTATGACATGTGCATGAACCATGAAAGTATACATATATTGTTAAGCTTACTAGTCTCCTGAAACAGTTATGATGCTGCTGCTGCTGCCAGATACCCAGTCTGCACACAGTACCCAGGGTGCAGTGCTACTAAGTTAAGCCACTGGGTCATACTATGACTGTCTCTACCAAACCAACTTTGTGTGATCATCTACCTTTCTGTGGGACAGAGGAGGTTTCTGAGTGGCTCTTCTCTACCAGCCTTTAGGGAAGGATACATAACCTGGGTCCAAAGGAGTGTTTGTCATATCTTACTGGCCTGAATTAACTCAAAGTATACCTATGTGCTTTCTTATTGGAAGACAGTCTTTAAAAACCTGCAGTCATGCTCACCACCCCATGAATGTCCAGGCCCTTAGTGGCCCTGAGCTGGGTTGTAATGGAGGAGTGTGGGGAGAGGCTGAAGTCATCCTGGGAGCATGAGATCAACCCCACCCCATCCTCCAGGTTCAGAGTAAACATATCTCAGGCCAGAGAGGTGCTAAGGAGGAAACCATTCCATTTCCTCCTATAGGAAACCTGGTTCTGACCCAGAAAGTCCCATGATGGCCATGTGCTTGTGTCCAGGAACAATTGTGAGAAGGACGCCGTGACTATTGCCCTGGTCAACAGCATGACCTCCCTGTATGCATCCATCACCATCTTCTCCATCATGGGGTTCAAGGCATCCAATGACTATGGGAGGTGCCTGGACAGGTGAGCATAGGTGATGTTCTGGGATTTACAGGGCAAGGTCATCAGACAGATGCCCACAGTGGAGTCCACACATGCACAGAATGCATGGGCATGTCCCCTTTCTCCAGGACAATGAGATGAATAGTGTCCTCTGAAGGTTCCTGTTCACTGGCAACCTCAAAATATGACTTGGTTAGAAGTAGGTCTAAGAAGTAAGTCTACTTTTGATGGAAGTGAGGTGGAAACTGAGATGATGTAATCTTGGAGTAGGATGGTCCTGAAGCAATGATAGATGTCCTTATGGGACAGAAATGGACATAGAAGAGACAGCTGTGACAGAGAGAGCAGAGGCTATGATGCAACTGAGCAATGGCTATGGCCACTGGGTTGTAGAAGAGGAATGCATTGGCTGCTTTCTCATCACTGACAAAAAAAATTACCTGGTGGAAAAAAACCTATAAGAGGAATTATTTTCCTCATGGTTTTAGATTCTAAACTTTAGGGGGCTCAGTTCATGGTTGCTTGGTCTCATATGCTTAAGTTGAAAGAACATCAGAAATGTGTGTGTGGAAATTCCTCAACTCATTGTGAACAGGGATAAAAGAAACAGAAAGAATCCAGAAATAAACTCTCCCAAGGATACACCTTTAGTCACTGATTTTTCTCCTTAAGTCTCTAGAACCTTTGAACAGCACTACCAGCCTTGAGACTAGGATTTCACACAAATCCTATGTAGGTTGCTTTCTATTCCCACTGTTACATCCCACCTCAGCCCCCAAGTCACATGGCTATCTCATAATGAAAGGTGCATCCAGTCTATGTCCAAGCATCCTCAAAGTCTCAACAGTTGTAGCATGGCTTGAAAGTCAAAGTTCAAAGTCTCCACTGAGATCGGCACAAACTCCTAGCTGTAACATCAAGAAGGGAGATAGTTCAAGATAAAACGGGAAACATTCTCATTTTAAAAGGGAGGATCAGGAGAATAGCAAAGAAGGATCAAACCAAAGCAAGACTGAAAACTAGAAGAGGCAGATGTAAAATCCCGCATCTCTGTGTCTGGTACCCAGGACACACGGTAGTGGGTAGTGGTGTGAGCTCTGAGAGGCCTTGGCAGCACCACTTACATGGCCTTGGCAGCTGTAACTGTATGGCCTCTCTCCTGTACTGGTTCTTGTTGCCTGCATTTTTCCTTAGCAAAAGGTCTAAGTATCTCCAGCATCGTGAAGCGTCCACAGCAACTTGGGTTTCACTTCACAGCTTCCCATGCTGTCTTCCCAGCAGCTGCCTGAATGAGGTGACCTCATCTCACCTCCCGGCTTCCCAGACTTTTCTTAGAAATCTGGGGGGGGGGGGGAGTCTTACCTGCCCTATAACTCCTATATTTTATATGCTCATAAAAGCAGTATCAACTGGATGATGCCAAGGTCTGCTACCCCCTTACTGCCAGATCTCTCACTGATGAGGTGAGAATCTGCCTGTTCTTCTTCATTCATGTCCATGTAAAAATGCCCCCATTCTTGGTTCACAGGTAGAAATAACTTCCCCTTTCTAATTATGGCCAGATACAGGTATCCACAATACACCAAGGGTTCAGGAAAGTTGGAGTTCTTATTTGGGCTGCTGTTTGCTCCAGAAATTTCCTGGAGCATTGGAACATCTGCTGGATTGTACAGCATCCAGTCCCATCCTCACTGGTCTTTTTCCTGATCCTGCAGAAATATCTTGAGCCTGATCAATGAGTTCGACTTTCCAGAGTTTAGCATCTCCAGGGATGAATACCAATCTGTCCTCATGTACCTTAATGCCACTCAGGCTGAGAGGGTGGCCCAACTTCCCCTGAAGACCTGCCATCTGGAAGAGTTTCTCCATAAGGTACTCACAGGGACAGAAGAAAAAGGAGGGGTGTCCCTAGGAAGTCAGGGCCACTTAGGGAGCATGTGGAGCTGCAAAAGGCTGGGGACATTTCCCACAGGAAATTAAAAAAAAAAAAATAGCTCAGTCTATCTGCATATGGCAGACAGGATGACCTCAGCATGACAACATTGTTAGGTTAGAGAACCTAGGAGGAATTAGTCAGAGCCTGGTCATACAGCCAGTGGATGCAGGGGACTCACAGGCACCAGACTAGGGATGACCACTCAGGGGGAAGATTCTCAGGGCAGTGGCTCCTGACCCCTGACTCCAAGGTCATAGTTCCCTATTCAACTGTTCCAAATTCCTTATTCAAAAAGAAACCTTTCTTTTCTCAGAGGTGTGCCTGTGGATTGTCTTCCCAGAAGGGCAGGGTAGCACTTCTGACACCAGAAGGCATGTATGTGTACTTAGGTCATGGTGTAGAGTGTGTACATGTCACAGTATGTGACACACATGTCATGGTGGGTGAGAGGGTGCACAAATGTGACGCTGTGGCTCAAGCACACTACAAACATGTCTTAGTGAGGTTATACCTGTGTCACGGTGTGGGGCATGTACATGTCCAAGCATAGAGTACAAACACGTCTTAGTGAGGGTATACATGTGTCGTGGTGTGAGTGCATATGCATATAGTATAAGTGCACATGTGTTATAATGAGGGTGTGTATGTACTATAGTGTGGAGCAGATATGTCACTCTATAGGGCACATGTATCATGGTAGTGATATGGGGTGATATGGCCACATGGGTTGCATACATGTTACAGTGCTATACACACATCTGTGTGTGTGTGTGCATAACTCACCATGAGTGTGTACATGTTACAGTGGAACATTCACAGGTGATGATATGGACACACA
>JANHMN010000014.1:72156073-72193500 GCA_030674055.1 Rhabdomys pumilio | reverse complement strand
TATGATGTGAAGTGTGTGCTGTGTATATGTCCACAGCACAGACTTTGTGTTGCAGAGTGCCTCGGGCCCAGGCCTGGCCTTCATCGTTTTCACAGAAGCTGTCCTGCACATGCCAGGCGCTCCTGTGTGGTCTGTGCTCTTCTTTGGGATGTTGTTCACTCTGGGTCTGTCCTCCATGTTTGGGAACATGGAGGGTGTCATCACACCACTATTGGACATGGGGATCTTACCCAAAGGTATACCCAAGGAGGCCATGACTGGTGAGTAATTGCCTGGAGGGCCTGTCCTCACTGTCTACTTTGGCCTGTTGTCCATCCTGCCTACTGTTCAACAGCCCATTTGGAAGCAGAGCTCTGGAGCCCATGTTTTTTGAGAAGGCTGTGCCAGGCTGACTTCTAGAATCTGTGAAGCCCTAGTGCCCCCAGGTTGGGGAAATAGTGAGAAGGAAAGGAGAGAGGGAAGGAAGATAAGAGTGAGGGTAAGGAAGAAGGAAGACTTTCCTTCCCCTACTTTTAAGCTGAACCCCATCCCTAGCAGGTCCTCCCTGTTGCCTAGCCCAGCACCAAGGGCTGAGGGCAGGAATATCTAGGGCCTCCTGGCCCTCCACCCCACTCTCTCTCACCCTGCTTACCTTTGTCCCCAGGGGTGGCCTGCCTTGTCTGTTTCCTCTCAGCTATCTGCTTCACACTGCAGTCTGGAGGCTACTGGCTGGAGATCTTTGACAGTTTTGCAGCTTCTCTGAATTTGATCATCTTTGCCTTCATGGAGGTGGTGGGCGTCATTCACGTTTATGGGATGAAACGGTGAGCCGTTCCTATGCCTCACCAGGGCACGGCAGGGAATGGTATTGTGGTGCAGTGTATGTACACACAGCTGTCCAGATCTTGGGAAACGCTCTGAGATAGTACCCTAAGATCCAGGGTGGGGTCAGGGTGCCTACTGTTCTTGATTTTTGATTTTTAAGGATGGGCTGTTTGATGAGGTCATACGAGGAAGCCTGAGCCAGTGTCTTCTGCAGGTTCTGTGATGACATTGAGTGGATGACTGGACGGCGGCCCAGTCTCTACTGGCAGGTGACATGGAGGGTGGTGAGCCCAATGCTGCTGTTTGGCATCTTCCTGTCCTACATTGTCCTTCTGGCTCAGACACCGCCCAGCTACAAGGCCTGGAACCCCCAATATGTAGGTCCTTCCCACAATGCTGTGGGGACCCCTCAGGCTTGACCGAGCACCCATGGTACTACCCAAGCTTAGAGGACATACAGACGGCAGTGTAGTCTGACTACTTCTGGTAACTGGGAAATTAGAGATGTGAATATGATGGTTGCCTATAAGGCCTGAGGCTGCTGGCATTCCAAGGCAAAGGCTTTGGTAAGCAGAGCAGGTTCCCTGGTGTCTAGACTGTTCTCAGCCTGTGGGTCATGACCCTTTGTGGGGAGGGATCCGAAAAGCCACTTTACAGGGTCACCTAAGATCATTGGAAAACACAGATATTTACATTATGACTCAGAACAGTATCAAAATTATAAGATAGCAACAAAAGTGAGTTTATGGTTGGGGGTCACCACAACATGAGGAACTGTATTAGGTCTCGGTGTTAGGAAGGCTGAGGACCACTGATCTTGGGACATCATAGGTCCTAGTAGCTTCCTTGTTAGGGACACGGCCTCATTTCGCTGTCTCAGTGTGTTTGGGGACAAACCGTCAGAAAACTGCCCATTTTCTATCTGTGAGAAGACAAGTGATGAGCAGAGGGTGTCTTATGACTATCAATATGAGCCAAGTCTTTGCCCAGTCTCCTAAGGCAGGGTAGTCTCTTCCAGCTGTGAGTCCTGTCCTTCACCAAACTCGGTCCTCTGAGGCACAAGCGCACAGCTCAGAACTTCACCTGCACCTGTGTCTCTCCTCATCATGAGAGCAATCCTTTCCAAGTCATTCCTAAAGAAAAACCCCAGCAGGGACCAGAAAAGTAGGCTGTATACTTGAGAGGTTTTCATGAGAACTGTCTCATTAGATGTGTACCTTTTACTTGCCCACACAAACACACAATAAGCATTTGAAGTTGGGTGACTGGTGTTGCCATGTCACAGAGGAGAAAGCTGGGGACCAAGAGGAATAGTAGTACAGACCCAACTGGCCTCTTGGTGGTTCCCACCCTAAGGAGGGGCTGGGGTAGAGGAAATTCTGGCCAAACTTCATTTTCTCAAGAATCTATGTGCTTACTGTTGTTACAAGAAGTGTGTGTGTGTGTGTGTGTGTGAGAGAGAGAGAGAGAGCCACTTATAGTGGTGGTGACCAAGGATCAGCCTGGCTCCACTTAGAGATGGGTGTTGTGGTCTCTGTCAGGACACATATCTGAGCTTGCTCTTTTGTACTCACAGGAACATTTTCCCTCAAGAGAGGAGAAGCTCTATCCAGGCTGGGTGCAGATCATCTGTGTGATCCTGTCCTTCCTGCCCTCACTGTGGGTCCCTGGAGTTGCTCTGGCTCAGCTACTGTCCCAGCACAAACAGAGATGGAAGGATACACACCTGGAAAATGTTCTGAAGCTACAGGAGAGCAGAGGCTGCTGAGGCGAAGAGCTAGGGTAGATCAGGGTTGGGAGGAAGACCTGTGCCCTCAGACGCAGCCTCATTACACTCTGTCCACTACTGAGACCACGTGATTATTGCTTTCCCAGCTTTCTGTATGGTGGAAGACTCGTAGGTTCAGGGTAGCTGCGTGTTGCCCAGTGAGAGTCTGTGTGATGCCATTTCTCCAAAGCTAGATCTCACAGGGTGCAGACTGTGTGGACATGGCTTTCTCCTAGAATCCATGCTGGTTTGGGTAGCCCTGAGTGTACTTTGTTGGCATAGTGGCAAGACTGTGGGATCCCTTTTCTCTGAATGGCCTCCACATTACTAATTTTAGAAATCCAAAGCTAATGCTGGTCTTCAAAGGAAAGCTGAGCTTAGGAGGAGGAGTCTGACAGGCAGGAAACTTCTTCCTCCTCCCATGTCATCCTAGTGTTATCACATCTATAAAGAGAGAGACCCACAGGTGCAGACACCAGACCATTAGAGGACCAGTATCCCACGCCTACAATCATTGTCGCAGGGGTGAGGTGGTTACAGCTGAGGAGGTGCTGACTGCACCCTGACTCATCAGACATATTGTTGTTTTTATTTTTCAAGCATGTATTTTTGCTTGTCAAGAAGGTACAGAATGGCTTCTGGACAGTCAGTTTCTACGTTCTCTTGAGAGTGATAACCAGTTATTCACTCACATCTGTTCACTCACTGGGACTCTTCACCAGAGGGCCTCTGTAGCCTTGCAGATCAGCTGTGGCTCCAGAATCACTGCAGGGCTCAGAGAGCCACTGCCCCCACTCCTGTTCTGTTTTCTGCCCCTTCCATCAGGACTGTGCAACCAGGGTCATCTTTGAAACCTGGGGACTTGGGCAAGGATGTTCACTTCTTGTCATCTATACCAACTAGTGGCGTTGTGATGTCAGTAACTTCCCAGGCACAGCAGACTCTGGTGCTTTTGCGGGGAGAGGGTAGGTGGGGTGAGATTGATAGTGGTGCTGTCCACACCATGCTGACATTTTAAGCAAGAAAGGTTTATGTGTGTGTGCAAATGTGGCTCTTACTCGAAGCCATCCTTGTCAAGGCTAGCCCAGAATCCAAAGTAAACATGAAAGTTTACTTTGTGACTGTCCACCTGCATATCCACTGAGCACTATAATACACAGAATGAACCCCAAGGTGCACAATGGAAAGTATTCAAGCCTACAGAGGGTTAAATCCTGCCCTTGGTCCAGCATCATGGGACTATGACAACTGTCCATGCCTATCCATTCTGCTATTGATAAATATTCTTGATAAGCAGGAATATAAGAGGCACCTATCTTTATACAAGGTATTTTATGTCCATATCATGTTTCAAAATTGGGTTGTCATAGGGGCCTATTGTCAGGGTAATACTTTCAGTGTAGGACATCATAAAAGCAGGGTGGGCTCTGCCAGCACCTTGGAAGAATATCCCTTCTGCCAGAACTGAAATGGAAGCATGGACCCTAGAATTTGAAGTCCTGCTTAGACACAGAGAGCAACCTCTTCAGAATAGTCCATTCTGCATACATTCTTGATACAACTATGAAAATATCCAGGTAGAAGGAAAGATGGACAGGAGGCATATCCAATAGGTGACTTACAGGCAGACATACCAACAGATGGGCAGTCCAAACCATCAGAGGTTAGCCAACCTCTATCAAACAGACTGATTGTTTGGTGTCCCTGATGAGTGGCTGGGATATTGGGGTGGCTGCCAAAAGTACTATCCAGGATGAGATGAACAAGGGGCTAAACTGCAAGGTGAATGACCTGAATTTGCACGACCACACCTATATGCAAAGTATTCTCAAGTTGACCTTACTCTTGAGAAAACTATGGGCTAGGCTTGTCCAGCAAAAATCGGACCACAAAACATGCAGCCTGTAGGGACACACTACTTCTCAGGGCAACTGTGTCAACAGAAATGAAGCTGCTATGAATAACCTGTGAACTCTGGGATGGACACAGTGTCTATGTCTTCCTCAGCCACATGAAACTCACTCTTCTCTTAGTAATTTTCTTTGGCCTAGCTCTATCCTATAACTCAGGTTAGGATTACACCTGGAGAGGTGTTCATCTACACTCTAGGGTGAGAGGTAATTCTGTATCTCAGGCAGTCCTGAGAGGACATGCTCACACAACAAGTCAACTTGCTGTATGGGAAGCAGCCCCCTCTTATAACAAATGGAGCTGGAACTCATTGTGAAAGACACCTCCATTGTGACTAGAGAGTGAGTCTATAAGTTTGTGGGTAGCAGCTCTGGCTGGGCTACAGAAGTGGCTCTGTTGTCAGGAAAGTGAGTTCCCTTTGGGTTCTTGATCTCATTAATAAAATAATTAAAAATGGACTCAGAAGGCAGCTTGAGGACATTTTTTAAAAATTAAAGTTTGAGAGAAAAACAATACAAACAAGGAAATCCTAGTAACTTCCAAAGGATGGGAGACGGAGAGAAAGTTATACCTTTTAAACTAGGCATGGATATAGAGAAATAGAAAAATCCCAGAATCTCAGGGAGAGCGTATTTAGGAGCGCCAATTTATAGATCTGAATTCAGGGGGTGTTTTATTCTAGGATTGCTCCAGTGATACATGACTATAAATAGAAACATAGCTTACTAAGAAAAAGAAAGTACTCCCAAGAATGAGATTATGCTAGTAAGCTTGGAAAAGAACCCAAAGAACACTAGAGCAAGTGGTCCATGGCTCTTTATTGGACATTCATGTGACACCCAGCTCTCCTAAGTTTGTGCATCCCACTCATGTCCATTCCTTACATGATCCATTCCTTAGAAAAAGTCCAGGTGAAGAAAGACTCCAGTCTGAAAAATGGCTTCTTTCCCATGTCAATCTTGATGTTTCAGTCCACTCTCTGTTCCTTTCCACATGTCCCCACACTGGTCCTCAGAAAACTAGAACATCATCCAAACATATCTGTACTCTTACTGCCATGAAGGCCCAGAGTGTTAATTGGGTCTCCCTGAGCCAGGATTGAGGCAAGCTGGGCAACACCTGTCCTTTGCTAGTCTGGTTGGTAGTGCCTTCACTCCTGGGCTTGGCCCTTTCCTTGAACTCAAAGACAACAATGGTTGTCTTAGTGTTTCTATAACCCAGCTCTGCTTAGCTTTCCTTTTTACCGATCCCTGTGATGATTTCAAACACACACAGATAAAACAGGATGATTCATACCTACAGGTCAACAGACCAGCCCTTTCACTCCATCCGTAGCTTTAGTTTCACTTCATGATCAGATAGCATAGTCAGTTTCTGGGGGACCAACACATCTTTGTTATCGTTGTTTTGCTCACCACAAATGTGCTGGCTAGTTTTATGTCAACTTGACACAAGCTAAAGTCATATGAGAGGAGGGAGCTTCAGTTAAAAAAAATTCATTCGTAAGATTGGGCTGTACACAAGCTTGTAGGGCATTTTCTTAGTGATGGATGTGGGAAGGTCAAGTTCATTATGGGTGGGGACACTCCTGGGCTGGTGGTCTTGGTTCTATAACAAAGCGGACTGAGCAAGCTATGGGAAGCAAGCAAGAAAGCAGCACTCCTCATCAGCTCCCGTTTCCAGGTTTCTGCCTTATTTGAGTTCTTGTCCTGACTTCCTTTAATGATGAACAGTGATGAGAGTTGCTTTGGTCATGATGTTTCATCACAGCAATAGTAACCCTAACCAAGACAATAAGATCTTAGGGGTGAGGGGGACTTTGAAAAGTCCATCAAGTTTTGGGAACTTCCTTTAGTTCTAAAGTATCCTTCACAGGTTGTCTTAGTTAGGGTTTTTATTGCTATGAAGAGATATCATTGTCCAAGGCACCTCTTATGAATGAAAACAATTATTTGGGGCTGGCTTACAGTTCAGAGGTTTAGTCCATATCATCATGGCAGGAGGTGCGGCAAAGTGCAGGCAGATATGGTGCAGAAGAGGGGCTGAGAGTTCTACATCTGTATTCTCAGGCAACAAGAAGGAAGATTGATACTGGGCCTCAGCAGGAAAATTCTAACCCAACCCGAAGTGACATTCTTTCTCCAACAAGGCCACCATACTTCAGTAAGGTCACATCTCCTGATAGCATCCTTCTCTATGTGCCTATGGGGACCATTTTCATTCAGACCACCACACAGATGAACCTCTAGGTGCCAAGTTTTGAGCCCAGTGTGTGGGTGTTCAAAGAAGGGCAGAAAGAAACTCTTACTCTGCAGGGGAGCTCATGACAGGCTCCATTGACCTTGCTGCTCAAATCCTTTTCATTGCTGTTCTTTGACTCTGTGTGCTTGTTTGTGAAGTCAGAGAACAAAGTATTCTTCCTCTGTCTGTCTTAGGGTTTCTACTGCTGTGACAAAAACACTGTGGCTAAAAGCAAGTTGGGGAGGAAAATGTTTACTCAGCTCACACTTCCAGATCATAGTCCGTCACTGGGAGAAATCAGGTCAGGAACTCAAGCAATGCTGGAATCCAAATGTCAGAGCTAATGAAGAGGCCATGGAGGCGTGCTTCTTACTAGCTTGCTCCCTGTGGCTTGCTCAGCCTGCTTTCTCATTGAACTCAGTATCACCAGCCAGGGATGACACCACCCATCATGAGCTGGGCCCTCCCCCACTGATCACTAATTGAGAAAATGGCTTAGAGCTGGATCTTACGGACGCATTTTCTCAACTGAGGCTCTTTCCTCTCTGATGGCTCTAACTTGTGTCAAGTTGACACATAAAACCATCTAGCATACATCCATATTTTAAAAATTATTTGATTTGATCTTTAGATAGGGTCTCTTCCCTAGCCTGGAACTTATCAAGCAGGTGTTACTGGAGCATCCAGGGAGTCCAAGGACTCACTTGTCTCCATTGAGACAGCTCTGGGATTGAAAGCATGCACCACTACACCTGACTTCCTTGCATGGGACACATACTTTGCTTACAGGGACACAGAGAGAAGAGGGGGGAGGGGGAGAGAGAGACACACACAGAGAGAGAGAGACAGAGAGACAGAGAGAGACAGAGAGAGGGAGGGGAAGAGGGAATGAGAGAGAGAGAGAGAGAGAGAGAGAGAGAGAGAGAGAGAGAGAACTTCAGCTCAGATCTAGAAGAACCCCCATAACTTTGCCATTTTTGTTTCACCCTGAGCAGATCTGACAGCTGAAGAAAGAACTCAGTAACTTTGTGATTTGGGACTATCAGAACATGAGCCTTTAGCCAGGCCTTAACAATTTGGTAGGAATACAAATGGTCTTGAGGATAGCTGGAACTAGAGCAACATGACTAGAGATAAGATCCTGGCACCTCGTGAGTTGGCCAATGACATGATGTTACTGGAGCACCCGAGAGCCTGGGTATGCCCAGGCCAGGTGGAAGATTTCTAGTCTTGTGCTGAGCTGTGACTTTGCCTGGGATTTCCAAAGCCTATTTTGATTCTGTTACTGAGTGTCCTCTGCCCTGGGACGGGGTTGGCTCCGACAGGCTGGCTGCCAGGAGCTCCAAACATATACCCTCCATATGGAAGTTCCAGGAATCTGGGTGCATTTATGATCCACTCCCTGGACTTGGCTCTGCTGTAAATACCTAGGGCTTAGTCACTTGGATATACTAAAAAGCAGCAGATGAGCAAGGTGATGCCATAAGGGCCAGCTGAAGCCAATTAGGCTGCATCAGCACTGGGAGCTCTGTCCAAGGTACAGTGGCCTCACCAGTGATAACCTGGAGTTTCCAATTGCTCAAAGCTAATTGGTTGTGACTGAGACATCAGTGAATCCAGCTCAGTCAGTCCCTTTGGAAGTGGAGGGCTGTTCTGTACACAACTGTGCCCTTTATGTTGGTAATCCTGCTCCTTACGTTATCTGCAGGCTGTCTCTTGAATGACATTTGTCAAGCTTTACTAAGACCTGCCGTCTCTCCAGGGAGCTTCTGCGCTTATCTATGGGGACAGGTGGTATCTCAGCAGAGTGGACAAGGAGGGCCCTGACTGATGGATATTTCCTGGTGGGTATGGGTTTTAGGAATGAGGACAACCTATCCTAGGTGTTCCTACAAATTCTACTGTAGGGGCCCATGGCACAAAAGCAGGGGTGAGGACCGAAGGGCCTGATTCCCCAGAGGCTCCCAGGGATTTCTACCCTTCAGCATATCCATGGCCTTGCTCATACCCTGAGTTATGCTCCTGTAGCCTTGTCCTCCTGTGTTTTCCCCAACCACCTGAACACTCCAACTTGACCCTGAACAGAGCCTGTGGATGTCTGCTCCACCATGGGGTCAGATCAAGGAAGAGCCATGTGTATTGGTGGTAGTTTTGTTTGGGTCTTATTTAGGTAACCATATTATTTAGGTATAATAGGTGTAGCTTCCCCGTCATTCTAGAAGAAAAAAAAGGTTTTCTGATCCTCTGGCTCTTACAATCTTTTTGTCCCCTCATCCATTATGTCCCCTCAAGGGTTGGTTGTGTTGTAGATGAATCCATTAGAGCTGGGTCGTTGTTTTCAGCAGTTTGTAGAGGCATGGGTGTCTGTAATGGTACCTATATATTGCAAACAAAAGCTTTTTCGATGAAGGATAAGAACTACACTAATATAGATATAAGAACACAGATATCTAGATATCTAGCCCTGCAGTTATAAACTATGCTGGCTTAGTAAAGTGGCCATGTTAAGTTCTTCTTAAATCCATGACTTCATTAACCTTGGGAAGTTGGCTAGACTTCCAGTACCAGGCATGGTCCTTTCTGTTATTACCTAGGCTTTAACATTCCATCTAGGCCTTAATAGTCTACCTAGGCCTTAACAAATGAAACAGTCTTGAAAATCAAACTAGACAGATGTTGGTTACTGCCAAGATATGAGTGGCCCTGTCGCACCTTTATGGATGCCTTGCCGTGCTGGTTACTGTTATGTTTCAAATCTGGGTAGTGCTGTTTGCTTCTCTCCCTTGGCAGCTTGCTCAGCATCATCTGGGACTACAAAAGCTGGTCCCCAGGGAGGAGGCTTTCAGATCAGATCCAATTCAAATCCTTAGTCCTGTGTCCAAAGTGTATGATGTCTTCATCAATAGGAACTTACCTTCAATTTGTGAGAGGCAACCAAGGATAACAATAGCCGATATTATTTTTGGCTTCTCTTGATTAACTCAAAAGGGAGTTTCTCAATATCTGGTGCTAGTTCTTTTTCCAGATAGTCTATTGTAAATGTAACTTTTATTCTTCTGTAGTAACTGTCATCTCTGAGGCTTCCTGCCTCTGTCTGCTAACCTAGGCCCAGTCCTGGGACCTTCTAGCCTCCATACAATCTTATTTAGGCTTATAATGGTTTCAGCCTCTGAGACCTACTGCTGAGTAAGCTCACCCTTTCTAGTTCTTTCTGAACTTTGGCTAGTTGGTTCAACTCAGCTGTTCTGGTTCAAACTCCTCTCCAAGTTAACTGACTCAATCTGGCTTCTCTCTCAGCCTCTGACTTTTTGCTCTGCTTGGCCTCAAACTCTGACAATCTGTTCTAATCTGGCTCCTTCTCATTCTCTGGCTCACTCTGTGTTCACCTGTATCGAGTTTGTTCTCTCTGCAACCTGACTCTCTATCACTGCCCCAGTAAAACTGCCTGTTAGGTCCTAGGTAAAATATTAAGGCCTAGATGGAATGTTAAAGCCTAGGTAACATTTACTTGGCTAGCCTGTCATTATAAGGAAATGTTCTCATATGTTTCTGCTGTTAACTAGGAAACTTTCTATTCCAAGATTGGTTACATATTCTGTTATGTTCGATGCCTTTGGAAACCAATCACAATAGAAGTCAGCAGAACTATTTTGTATAGTTAACTACAATAAGATTGGACTCAAATCAATTGCCCAACAGCACTTCCTGCCCCATGTGTATAAGCTTTTATGATACCATGAAACTGCCTCTGAGATGGACCCCAACATAAGAGAGATACCGGTACCAATATAAGAAACTATTTGGAATAATACTTCCATTTTGAATACTAAAGTTGTGTGCTAAGGGATGAGCCACATCACAACTGGAAACAAGTTTTTACAAGTAAATTACACATTCTTGGGGTTCACAGTGTGATCAGATATCTTGCAACAGCCTATGGCTCTTGGAGGGAGCACTGTCAGCTCTCTCTCTCTCTCTCTCTCTCTCTCACACACACACACACACACACACACACACACACACACACACACACACACACACACAGATTCAGGTGGGGTTTTCTACACACTACTAATGCAAACTGAAATCTTGGCATGTTTATTAGGTATAGCACAGGGGAAACGGTTGTCTAGTCTCGGTACAAGGTCTCTTCGGGCTTTAAACATTTAGGAGGAAGCTGCAGTTGCTAATTGTTGTACACGCGATTCATCTTCATAAACACTCATACTTGACATCCTGAGGAGAGCTTTGCTGTTACTCTTGAGCCTGGCCAATTTGGATAATGGTTTTGCTATGGGTCCAAGTCTGGAACCCTCTACGACCATGCCAAAACATATATGCCTCTTGGAGCTTCTTCAACCCCTATATCCTCCTTCCCACAGTATCTTTCTACTTTCCTGGTTTCTGCAGTTACTCCACATTATATAGCGACATATGAAGTTTTTGAACTAGGAATCACAGATGAGAGAGAGCATGTGAATTTGGAATTTGCCCTCCTGGGGTTAGTTTTGCTTTGGTCCAGTAGTTCCTCACTATTCCCTTTCCTCTACTCTTGAAACAGTATCTTCTGTGCCGTTGTATGCTGGAACTATATAACTTGCTTTTTGATTTTATAGGGGGTTACAATTAAGAGATTGCCTTGAGTCTTAGAAGAAACTTTGGACCCGCGCCCCTCCAACCCTAAGCAAGAGTTTTTCTTATAGTCTTGGCTGTCCTGCAATTTACTCTGTAGATTAAAATGTCCTTGAACTCAGGATACACTTGCCTCTGCCTCCCAAGTGCTGGGATTAAAGGAGTATGCCACCACCATCCAGCAGGGACTTTCGGACTTATATTTTCAACAGTTTTGAGACAGTGAAGAACTATGGGGATTTTTGAGTTGGACTGAATGCATTTTACATTATGATGTGGCTACAGGTCTATGCGGGCCAGGGGATGGAATGTGGTGGTATGAATAAAAATGGCCTCCATTGGCTCATATATTTGAATGTTTGGTACCCATTTGGTGGAACTGGATCAGGAGGTGTGGTCTCATTGGAAGAGCTGTGCCACTGGGAGGGGGCTTTGAGGTTTCCAAAGACTCTCACCAGTACAAACTTGTACAGCCACTGTGGAAATCAATATGGCAGTGCCATGTTGCGGTTAATGTTTAAAAATGCTGTCCCCAGTCCAGGCGGTTAACAGACAGCCGCCATTTTCCCATGGTTCTGGCTCTGGACCGCAGCTCTGGCTAGCTTAAAACACCAGCCCTGACATCCATAAGACACCAGTGTGGCAGCTGGCTCTGCTAATCCACCACGCTGTCCACAATGCTTGGCTGAGCCCTGACAATACTTGCCATCCTCACAGTACCCAGTAGCAATGAGACTCTTAGAGCTTAAAGGGTATCCAATTGGTTTATATGTTTGGAAATGCTCATTTAACCAGATGCCCACACAATTAGCATTGTTAATCCAACTAACTAACCTAGATATGAATAACTACCTGAGACTGCTAAAGACAAGAGAACCATCTTCTCTCCTCCTCATCCATCCTTCATCTCCCTCTCTCTCTTTGCTCCTCCCCCATTAGCTCCTCCCCCATCAGCTCCACTGCAAACAATGTAGCAGCAGCAGGAACCATCCTGCTACAGTGCCACTGTGGAAATCAATATGGCAGATCCTCAGGAAGTCGGGAATGATTCACTTGTACCACTGTTGGGCATATACCCAAAGGAGGAGTCATCTTATCACAATAAAACTTGTTCAACCATGTACATTATGGCTCTACTCATAATAGCCTGAAACTGGAGACAACCTAGACGACCCTAGATAGAAAAATGGATTAACAAACTGTGGAAAATTTACACAATGGAGCATTACTCAGACACCAGAAAAAGAGACATTACAGAATTCACAGGTAAGTGGATGGAACGATACTTCATCCTGAGTGAAGTATCCCAGACTCAAAAAGACAAATACGGTATGTATCTATTTATATGTGGGTATTAGTTGTGAAGTCAGTGATACCCAAGCTGCAAACTAAAGAACCACAGAGGTTAGGTATACAGAATGGGACCGGGGGCGGGCACATGGATCTCCCTGGCTGGGGAGATAGAATTGACTTTATGGGTGGACTGAGGGCTGGAGAACAGGAGGATCAGGTGGGGTGGAGGAGAGGAGATAGGAGGAGGTAATGCAGAGAGGGACAGCTGGAACTAATGGGCATTTGAGGGATGCTATGGAAACCTAGTGCAGTAGAAACTTTCTACAATGTATGAAGATGACCCTAATGAGGTCTCCTAATAATGGGGGATACTGAGTTTCAACTAGCCATTAGTCACCAAATGGGGCTTAGTAAAGAGACTGAGGTGTATTCAATTGAGTTGTTGCCCAACGGGGTCCCATAATCTCTAAACAGCCCAGGGTTCTTGCTGAGGGAATAGGTTGTTTTCTGCAAATTGACAGCAAGGTCCCATTACTGAGGACAACACCCACACAAATCACTGGACACAGAGAAATCAAGCTGGCACCTATATGGAGCCTTCACCCCTACATTCTAGTGTCTTTGGTATGGGAAGGCACTCTGCAGGCTACCAAGAGAGAAATGTAAACACCGGCCCAGCCACAAAACCTTTGATCTACAATTTGTTCTACCCATAAGACATGCTAGGGCAATGGTGGCACAGAACTTGTGGGAGTAGCCAACCAATGTCTGACTTAAGGCTCACTCCACATGATGAAACCCATACCCAACACTGCCTGGGTCACCAAGAACCAGAGACTAGATAACTCAGAGAGCTAGGGCAAAACCTCTTCATTTCCCTCCCCTAAGAACTCAGGGAAGCCCAAGGAAGGGGAGGCAGAGTGTTAAGAGCCAGAAGGAATGAAGGACACCAGAACAGGGCCCTCTGAACCAACTAAGAATGGCTCGTATGAATCCACAAAGGCTACAGGGCCAACACAGATCTTCACCAGGTCCTCTCCATATGCAATATAGGTTTCAGCTTAGTGGGTCTCTGATTCTTGTGCCTACTCTTGGGGCTATTTTCCTTCTGTTGCGTTGCCCTGTCCAGCCTTCACGTGATGGTTTTGTTTTATCTTATATTTTATTTTGTCATGTTTGGATGTTATCTCTTAGAAGCCTGTTCTCTTCTGATGACACAGAAAGGGAGTGGGTCTGGAGGAGAGGAGGTGGGGACAAACTGGGAGGAATGGAGGGGGAGACTGTAATCAGGATATATTGTATGAGAAAAAGAGTTCTTTTTCTTTTTCTTTTTTTGTTTTTGTTTTGTTTTGTTTTTTTTCCGAGACAGGTTTTCTCTGTGTAGCCCTGGCTGTCCTGGAACTCGCTCTGTAAACCAGGTTGGCCTTGAACTCAGAAATCCTCCTGCCTCTGCCTCCCAAGTGCTGGGATTAAAGGCGTGCATCACCACTGCCCAGCAAGAGTTATTTTTAATAAAAGGGTAAAAATGAGGGAAGGAAGGAGGGAAAGAAGGAAGGAAGGAAGGAAGGGAGGGAGGGAGGGAGGGAGGGAGGGAAGAAGGAAGAAAGGAGGGAAAGGCAAAGCAAAAGGAGGAGTTAAGACCTCTATTGTGTGGGCTCAGCAAAGGGAATGGTTCACAAAACTTGAGGAAGGAATCAGGTTAGAGTGGGGAAAAATTAGTTTATGCAAAAGATATGGGACGTAGTTTGAATGGGGCTTGGTGCTGAAGGGTGAATAATGTGCTGTCAATGGTTAGTAATTCAGGAAGCAGGCTGGGGAATAATGGCTGGCACACACCTTTAATCCCAGATCTGGGGAGGCAGAGGCAGGTGGATCCAGGTGAGTTTGAGGCCAGCCTAATCTACAGTGAGTTATAGGACACTGTTATAGTGAGTTGTAAGATCTATGGTGTTGGGAGTGGGAGGCAGGAATCAAAAAACATATAAGTAAAAGTCCTTTTGAGTGATAGTTCAAATTAGTACGATGACAGAAAGCAATTTCATGATCTACTCTATTTGTGTGTGACTTTCAAGTTCGGTACAAATACACCCCACCCTATTTTATCCTCACAGTGATCTCAGTAGATACCCACCATGGTTACTGTCAAAGGCTGCCAAGGAATCTTAGCTTCAGAGAAGTCATGGAATATCCCCAGTGTGACCCCTGTGGATTTCACTGTGACCTGTTGGATTTAAACCTCCACCTTTCCTAACTATTTATGAGACTACCACTGAAAATTAAAGTTTTAAAAAAAAGACTCCCACCATTTCCCAGATAGTCCCCCTGCCTCTCTCTCTGCCTCGTGCTTACAGATCAAGATGTAAACTCTCAGCTACTGCTCCAGTAGAAAAATCCTGCTTTTACAAGTTGGCTTGGGCCAGGCAGCAGTAGCACATGCCTTTAATCCTAGCACTTGGGAGGCAGAGGCAGGTGGATTTCTGAGTTCAAGGCCAGCCTGGTCTACAGAGTGAGTTCCAGGACAGCCAGGGCTACACAGAGAAACCCCCGTTTCAAAAAACAAAAAAAAAAACCAAAACCAAAACCAAAAACAAACAAACAAACAAAAAAAGAAGTTGGCTTGGTGTTTTATCACAACAGTAGAAAAGTAGCTAAGGCAGCAGTCACCTGAATACAGAGTATATTTAGGCCACTGGCTCAATGTCCTGTTTCATCTCGGAGACACTCTGATGTACTGGGAAAGGCTCCATGGTTAGGTGTCAAAAGACTCCAGGGTCCAGGACTCTCACATCTGTCCATCGTGCCAGTGCCCATGTGCTCTGTGCTGGTGCTAGTGGATCCCTGCCACTAAGAGGGATGGGCTCTGCTTCCCTGAGGGTATCAGGAAAGAAATCAAGCCCATTACAGAAAACAGCACTGGGAAAAACTCCCACACTACCACCCATAACACAGAGGTTTGGAGGACAACCTAGCCTCACAATAGGTCAGCTCCTCTTGTGACACGGATCCAGGAGTGCTGCGGCTATAATGCCCATGGTCATCCAGCTAAATGGGATAGAGTTAATCCAAAATGGTCTGAAAGTCTGTGCTTAGGACTGGGTCAGCTGCAGCCTTAAGAATGGTCATTGTCGCCTCTGAGAGCTTCCGGCACAGCTGTTTTTGGGCTGCAACAGAAGATGTACTCAACTTTCATTCCAAAGGGGTGAGGTAGTTCTTTAGCCTGCCCGGATCAAGTCCTGGCCATGTGTATGTAGGTCAGGCGTAAGCAGGAGTCCCACCCAAGAACACACCACCACCACAGTGGACACACAAGGACTTCAAGCTTGACAATCCAGAAACAGAGGCAAGACAGGAACCTGAGGACCAACCCCTAACCCTCTGCATCTAGGAAGCAGCCAAGCAGAACTGTGAAGGGACTAGGCAGGGATCAGAAGGTTCCTGAGAGTGAAATGTGTCACCCCATGGGCCTCTCCTGAACTAAAAGGCACAATGAGGACAGAGGGAGCAGGAAGGAGGAGAAGGAAGCTGTGAGTGGACCCCTCTGTAGGAGATGGGCGTGGCATCTACAGTCTAACTTTGGTTTCACCTAGGCGCTCACTGAGGGGAGGGAGCTCACTCACCTGTCCTAAGAGGTCCCAGGAGACACTTGTAGATGACAGAATGAGCAGCCAGCTTGAGCAGGAAAGCTCGGTAGCAGAGCCAACGTGCAGCTTCAGGAGGAAAGGAGCCAGAGGCATTCTTGGCCTTTAGTTTCATTCCTGGGGGATCAGACCGAGGCTGAAGAACCCAGCTGACCACAGACCCTCATGACCTCCAAGGAGCTGTCGATAACCCCCTGACCTGCTGGCCACAGACCCTCATGACCTCTAAGGAACTCTCGACAACCCCCTGACCTGCTAGGGTTGAGGCCCAGGAAGGATGGTTGGTTACACTAGCTCCTGAGTGAGTGTATGATGCCCACTCCTACGAGAATGCTGGCCCTCAGCCATCTACGCACCTGGATTCTTGACCTTCAGGATGGCGTAGCAGCAGGATGCTTGGTTGGAGATGATGTCCAGAAAGAATGCGAGGTTCTTCCTAACATTCTGGTCAAAGGGAAGCTGAATCACACATGCATGGAACCTGGGTGGGAGCCACAGCAGAGGGGAAAAGGCCCTGGTAATTGTGCACATGTGTATACACGAGTGCAAGCTCCTGTCTGTGCATACATGTGAATTATATACAGAGATTTATGTGTAGCACATCATATAATTGCATGTACAAATGAACTTATAACTTTAAGTGAACACACAAGCATTTGTGTGTGTGCACATGTCTTCATTCCTGTCTATTGCCACGTAACTAGTCCCTTCCCAGGTGCTCTGTGCACCTGCTATATCATATCACATTGAGGGTAGACTGCCTGACACTGAAACTGTATCTTCAAGCTCTTCCACACACCCAGCCCCAGTGACCAGGAGGTTATGTAAGAGGCAGCCAGATCGACAGTGGCATAAATCTGACCTGTGGTTGGTGTGACTACCTGCTAACTCCCTGCAGAATGGTGCCCTCTGCTACAGTTCTGCAAGGTAGCTCTCCTTTCATGAGTCAAGAGAAACCAATCCCACACCTACAGGAAACCTCAGAAGAAAGGGCCTATGTATGCTGTATGCCTATGGTCATGTAGAGTAGTGACTGTGTAATTAATGAGTGAATGAATGACATGGGTCTGGCCTAATGCACCTGACTTAAGTTGCAGACTACCGAGGACAAGAATGTTCCAGAGGCTCAAGCCAATGTGTAGGGCACCATGATATCCAAGCTGCTTTCAGCTGGATGCATGATGTGCCTTCTGATGCAAGACTGGTTTCTCTGCTTTCTGGGGCTCTGAGTCCTCCTGCTTTCCTTTCCCATCCTATTCCTTCTGAGGTGCGTTCTTAGGGGGTCTCCGTATGCCAGCATCTCCTGCTGTCTCAAGACTATAGGCTCTGGTCAGCACATAAGGTTACATGTGCTCCCAGCACAGGAGATCAGAAGTTCTTATCTTACAGATATGGGGTTGTGTGGAGACTCAACTAAATGCTGCTTTTTCCCCGACTGCATTTCAGCATGCCAATCAGGGGGAACAAATAGCAGCTCTGCCTTTAGCTTGAGAGGCCCAGCAGACAGCATAGCTGGTATTTCTGGCCTGTGCCTCCCTCTAGTGGTGGCACAGCTCATGACTCACCTGTAGGCCTGAAGCAGGAAGATCTTGTATATATTGATGCAGACTGTCTGGAGGCTGTTCACCTGGAGTCCCAAGAGAAAGAGAACCATCAGCAATGTCTCTGAGATCACAAATGAACACTTTCTGTGTTGTTGTTAAGAAGGATAAGAAAGCTACTTGTGGAGAAAACCCAAAAAATCAAGCCAGGCCTCCATCAGGAGGAAGCAGAGGGGGAGGGCTGAGGCCAAAGCCTACCACAGTGGCCCCTCCTGAACAGAGACCTCAGCAGCCATGGCGTAAGAGTCCAAAGCCAAGGTCAGGATCCAGGGAACCTCTCTCCCTGTGGGAGCAGATGTCAGTACTGGAAAGTGATGGAGATGAGCAGGGTAGACACTCAGGGGTCCTCAGTACACGTCCACCTTTCTACATGTTCCCCACACACAGCTTGCACCTGTACACACACTTGCATATCTGTGAACATGCCCCTCACCCCCATACACAGAACAGGACCCATACTAAGATCCAACAGATGAGGTGGCTGCCCGTTTGCTCACCTGCAAGTCTAAAAACAGACCGTGACACTTCAACCGCAAGACTGACAAGAGCTTGTACCGCATGGTCTTCCCAGCCTTGAAGACAGTCTGGAAGGTGAGGCTCGTCTTAATTGAGGTCCGGGCATAACTGCAGCACAAAGGTATCCTGTGTGATTCCCACATTAGCTCCTCCCGAGAGACCAACACCAGTGTCCTTCCACCTCTTGTCCCTCTTTGCCACACACTGCAGGCTTAGATGGGGTTGCACCTTCGCACGTGAAACCCATTCCAGATCTGGAGACTTGCTTATGGCACCACCAGAAGCCCTGGACAGCCAAACCTAACCAGATGTAGTAAACAACATCCATTTTATCAGGACTTGGGATTACCAGACATCTTTGCTCATTGGTGGCAAATAAAAGCTGTGGAATTCAATTCAGAAAGAACTGTAAAACTTACAGGAAATCAAAACCCTGTGGTTCTTTAAGTGGCTGCAGCCTGACAGAGCACCTTCACAGCACAGGGCTATGTTTGGAGCACACATTCTCTCCAGCCAGATCTTGGTGACAGCAAACACTAAGGGAATGCTACAGTGATGTCAAACACCTGCAGACTGCAGGATGCATCTTGGTCACCTTGGGATGACAGATGGGATGTGTGCAGGACAGGGTTAAGGGTGGTGCCTTCCTGTCGTCCAATAATTTTACATCCTCAAAGATGAATGCAAGTGATAGGTACAGTTACCTCTGTCAGGTTTCTTATTTTTATACATGTGTAAGTGCATGCCTGTGCGTGTGGGTGGAGGCCAGAGGAAGACGTGCTCTGTCAGCTGTCATCACACTTTGTACGTGAGCTGTGGTTTGGGGAGGAGGAATTCCTATCATGATGCTTTCCCTTTAGGATGTTGCTAGTCACTCTGGCTGATCTCCAGACACGCTGTCCCTGGCTCAGGCAGAAGGATACTGAGCTCAGCTGATGCATCCACACCAAAGCCTCAGAGTGTGAGCTCACAGCCACTCTTAACATGGACTCTGGAAGCAGGGACATGATGGTCCACATACGGTCTCTAATGGCCCCTATCCAGGGCCAGCCTGGCTTCCTATAAGGGTGTGTTGTTTTCCGGTTCTAGCATTATGTTCAGAGGGGAAATTCTTCTTTGATTTACCCATGACTCCATGACACCCAAGAGTGCCAGGGGCTGGGGCAGCAAAAGTGGGTCTGGGAGGCAGAGGGTGAAGTCAAGAAGTCTGAGCTGAATCCCAGGAACTGGACCAACTCAGCATACAAAGGCAGGGAGGCTGAGGAGCCCAGGCCTGTGAGGGCATTATACAGATAGTTTGCCTGCACCCAACTCTTCCCCTACAAAGTAACCCTCCAAAGATCACACTGGAGACGGGGAGTTTGGATCTGAGCTCAGGACAGCTGTCAACATGGCGGGTTGTCAGTCTTGTACTGTAATGTCAGAATTTTCATACTTTTCACTCATAAAAAGAAATGGTCCAGCTCTTTTTGCCGGTGTCTATCTCAAATCTCTCATATCTATATTGAGCCAAGAGGGGTACCTTGGCTCCATGATCTGCAGGAGACTTGCGACAAGGCTGAAGATGTTTTTATATTGCCCATGCCCATCTCTATGAAGAAGGGGACACCTTTTTGCCTTTATCACGTAAGGCCTCATGATCACTTGTGTCTAGAAAACAGAATGTAGTACCCACAGTACCATCTGCTCCTATGACCTCATGGCTCCTCAGTGTGCTTACCCTGAGTAGTCACAGAATACCTCCAAAGTCTGAGTGTCCAGCAGCAAGCCACACCAGGGAAACAGGCAGTGAGCAGGTAGCTGGTGTGGAACTGTACCATCTAGGGTACCTGTCTCCACAGGGAAGTTCACCACCGTCTTCTCCAAGTTTATCATGCAGCCGTACTCGGGAACACCACGGACTAGGGTGCTGAATAAGAGAAGGAACATTGGTTATGGGAGCCTGGAGGCACCCAGCACATGCCACAGAAGTTCTCAGAGGTGTTCTGGGACCAGAGAGAGCAGATGCTTGTGGGTACCCTGATGAAACACCAGGAAGTCTTGCTCAGGGCTGTAGCCTAGCTCCTGTCTTCTGTGTAAGCAATGGAGCAATAAGGCCATCTGGCCAAGCCTCAGACAAGTGGAAAGTTTCACTTGACTCTGTGGGTCATATCTTAGCATCCGTATTGCAAGGAATCCTCTTCCTATGACCCCTAAAGCCTATTTTCCTGTAGCTACTTTGAGACGCTTGTAGACGTGCATTGTTTCCCCTATCGGCAAATGCTAAACAACAGACTGCTTGCCTACGGATAGACCTCCTCACACATCTTGATCATACAGCAGAAACCCAGGCATGATGGTACTTACCTGAGGAAGGCTTTTGCCTGGGCCAGGTGAGGTGTCACCAACAGAAAGTCATCAACAAAACGTAAAAGCAACCTAAAAAGAAGACACATCAAGAGGTCTCACAGACCATCCGCCTTTCAGTGAGCCAACCTATAACACTTTAAGTATAGGAATGCACACAGAGAAAACAAAATGATTCTTCAAAAGAAGAGAATGACAGTTTTATTATCCTAACAGAAATGGCTCTGGGATGCTTCGCAGCTTTTCATGAAGTGAAGGCAATGGCCTTCATGTCTGGGACATAAATCAGCTGTGACACCCATTCAGTGACCCGGCCCCTGGGAGCAGTAAAATGAAGAAACACTTACCCATCCTGCTGTATCTCGGCAAACAGCTTGTTCTCCATATCTCCAAAACACAGACTGCAGAGCAGGGTGGATAGGATGGAGCCCTGGGGGATGCCCTGGCATTGCATGTAGTACCTGGTAGTGGTGATGGTTATGGTCAGAAGCAGTAGCCATGGTGGGTTTCACACTTGTATCTGACACCCTCCCCATGTATGCATGAATAAACAGATGCCATTCAGTGAACATGTCCACAAGTCACATATACAAACAGTGGTATCTACCACTGTCAGTTGCTAAGACCTAAGAGGATAACAAATTAAGTACCACCCTTATCTCTCCCATTCCCCACTCTCGCTACGACCTGGGGTGGTGTGGACTACATCCCTGTCTCCTGACTCCACGGCTTTTTTAAAATTGAAACAAGAATAACAAGCAATAAGCCTTCTGAACTGAATATTTATCTGGGGAAAATTCACAAGAGATCATTAGTAAATAATAATTCTTCTTGGTGACAGCTGTGTGAAAAAGTTAGTGCCTTCTCAGAGAACACAACAGAACCAAACATACATGCAGGTGCAGACATGAGGTGCTGGCAGGGGTGGGTGTCATCAGATGGTCAGGACAAGACGGTCACCCAGGGAGGCACCTCTCACATTTACTCAGATCCTCTATGCTAGAGTAACCACCGGGAAGCTCCAAGACACAGTGCACATGGCTCTGACTTTTAAGTGTACCAAGCTGAACCACACGAGTAGGTTAAGTTTCCTGCCACACAGACGTAGACTCATAAATCTGTTCTCAGTGCTATCAGGACTCAGGAGCACCCTTGGCTGTGTTTGTGAAAATACGCTCAGTTGTACACTTATAGCTTGTGGTGTTCCAGTATGCTCATCTAACATTTCCAATTATATCCTAAAATATATTGTGACTTTGGATAACCACTCCTTGTCTTGCCTGAGCTCACCTCTAATAACCTTGGAATTCTGTTCTGTATGGGTGTGTTGGGAGCCGATTCCTAGAAGAAAGCAGCTATCATCTTTGCAGCCATCTCGAGCCATATGTCCTGACAAGGAACTTGTTTTTCAACAGCCTACAACAGCTAAGCACACTCTGATAAACATCTTGTTTTTCTCATATATCTTGTTTTAATGTTTTGTGCCCCCAGTTGCAAGGTGCACGTGGTAAAGCGTCTTCAGCTGTGTTCCCCTGCTTGTTCACAGTTGCAAGGCACGTGGAAAAGTGTATAAATACCCAGGATTTCCTTTCAATAAACGAGACTTGATCAGATCCTCTGTCTTGTCTCCATTCTTCACTTCTCTTGCCCCTCCATCCCCACTCTCTCTTTTGGTAGACCGTGTTGACTGACCCAAGGCCAGGGACCCCTGGTCCCCAAACGTGGGGTAGAGTGGAGCAGTGCTGATCCGGTCACTGGTGCTCACTGTGGGTTCCTACCAGCTCACCAAAAAGGAGCCAAGTGCATACCGTTGTACCAGTCTCCAGGTGGGGACTTTGGGTACAGGAGGCCCAACCAAATGCTCAAGCACTCAACCTCACATCTGATCCAGACTCACAAAACAGGTCTTTGCAGGCTGGTAGGCTGGTAGGCAGCTTCAGCCTAGAGCCAGTCTGGGCTATCTTCACCACAACAGTGCTTTTTAAAGAGTACCTGGGATTTTTTTTTTCCTCTCCTTAAAAATGGGTTATAAGCTTGATTATTTTACAGTTTGTTCCATATTTTGTAAATGTTAAGTTACAGAGCCTCTGAGATCTACTGTTGGAAGCCTTTACTGCATCTATTGAGACAATCATGTGGTTTTTATCTTTAGGAGCGCTTGTGTCATTATATGTGTTTACAGACTTACACACGTCAAATCATCCTGCGCCTCTGGAATAAAGCCAAATTGTGGAAAAAAAATAAAAAAAGAGTGCCTGGTCTGGCTCGTAATTCATGGTAGTCTTGGACGGATCCAGCCATGGGCACTGTACTCTCTTCTTCAGTGCTCCATGTGCCCCATGCCTGGCTGCACAGGTGAGGTGCCGCTCTGACGAAGTGGCAACATGAGCTCCAGGCATACAAAATCATTAACTTCACTGGAGCCATGCTTATCCAGGGGCTCCTAAGGCCTCATGGGTAGGCAGCTCTGTGTTTATGGACTGTGTTTCCAGAAGCCACATACATCTCCCACACAAGTCAGTGGTTCTACACAACCTTCTTTGATACATATTTGCACCCAAAAGCCAGCAGCACAAGGGCAAGAATATTCTATAAAGAGGAGCAGAGAGGAAGGAAGAGGAGGAGGCAGCCACTCAGAGCTCTAACTGCTGTAGCCAGTCAGCAGGCACCTTGCTCAGCAGCCAGGATAGCCTCTACCTACCTGTCTTGCCTCTCTTGCCCACTTGCCCCATGCCTGTGCCCACCTGCCACCAATCTTCATGACACCGTGACGCACGAAATGCAGGAAGAAGTCAAGCAGGCCACTGCTGGTCTCATTCAGAGAGATGCTCTAGAAAAGCATGTAGACAGACTAGCATGAGGATGCTGAATGCTGCACCGAGCTGCCACCATATGCACATTTAAGCCCAAGTGTTTATGATAAAGAGGGTGGAGCCAGGGTCAAGTGTCACTGAATGGCTAGGTTGAATTTGACTCAAGGTGACAGGGTATGTAACTTACAAAGCAGTGATGTAGTCTTTTCTGTACCCACAGCACTAGGTCTGGAACCTTACAGCTCACAGTACCCCGATGAGCCAAGAGACAATCGTCCAAAAGTCTCAGTGAGCATGGCTGCCCCAAAGGTAGAATATGTATCAAAGAAGGTTCTGTAGAACCACTGGCTTGTGTGGGAGATGTATGTGTGGCTTATGGAAACACAGGTTCTGACATAATGGGCCAAGATGGGGACCACAGATCAAGTCCAACTTGTCCTCCAAGAGCAGGTGAACTGTCCAATGATCGTGAGATCAAAACTGAGGAAGAAGATATTTTTACCAGTTCACTCATGGAACAGCTGGGGTATGGGAGACAAGAGGGTGTGAAGGGTACTTCAAAGTAACTCTTAGCATGCCCTCCCTAAGTCGGAGGGTTCTGGTTAGGTCATGAGGACTGCTACCAGTCCTGCTACCCTTGTTCATGGTACCCACGACCAAGGAGTGTGTTGGTCACATTCCTGCACTGGAGCAAGCAGCCAAGTAAAGGTGGGAAGCTCCCCCAGGTGGCTCATTAATAGGAAGCCTGAGGACCTGCTCAATGACAACGGAGTTCCTCAGTGCACTGGCATCTGAGTCCTGCAGATGCTTCACAAACTGGCTCATGTATGGCTGGAAGTCGGAGAGGGTGGAGACCTGTAGCAAAGAAGAGGTGAATACTTGAGAAGAACCAGAGGACACATGGTTTTCAGGCCAGGCCAGGCCCAGCCCAACTACAGAACAACATGGGACCACCACTCCATTGCAGTCTTATGTGTGTGTGTGGGGGGGGTGGGGGGAGACTCCAGCACTCCAGCAGGAGGAGCCAAAGAAACAGCAGCCTTCACCACAGTCAGCTTCCTTCAGGCCAGGTGTCTCTGAAATTGTGGTTACCAATGATGGCAACACAAGCAGCACCCTGATTTCTCCACAGAGACAATGTGTGGCCAGGAGGAAGAGCCGACAGGGG
The DNA here is from genome assembly GCA_030674055.1 of Rhabdomys pumilio. NCBI lineage: Eukaryota > Metazoa > Chordata > Mammalia > Rodentia > Muridae > Rhabdomys > Rhabdomys pumilio. Next base: position 72,168,769 of record JANHMN010000014.1, on the reverse strand, counting down.
TAGGGAGGAGATGGCTCTTTCATCTCCTGCAACAGACTCTCTAGGAGGCCTGACATTTTATCAAAGTGGCCACCAAGACCCATGTCTGCAAGACAGGATGTCACCAGAAGGAATACAACGCCATCTACTGGTACCTCATGGGAACAAGCCCAAGTATGCCAGGTGTGAGGCATGCAGAGGCGTGAATGCTGCAGTCTCTTAAGTGGCCCTGACTGTCCTCGAACTTACAACCCTTCTGCTTCATTCTCTCATAGGTTGAGATTGCATATTGACCTTGAACTTTAGAATGTCCCATGCATGTGTGAATATGATCAAAATGCATTATATACACTTATGAAGCTACTGTAATGAAATGTATGTACCATTAACACGTGATAGCACAAAATGAACAAAAATCCCATGTGCCACGTGGCATTGTTGCAGTGTCAGATGTCAAGCCACCCAGAGTAGTTAAAGTACAAGAATTAACCTAGAAAAGAGAAACAAGATATACAGAAAATGCCTGCACTTTCAAAATAACTAAGTAACATGCTTTTAAATAACCAAGAGGTTGTCATAAATTATGATAAGTAAATGAATACTTTGAACAGGATGACAGTGAGCTGGCAACGTACCAGGACGTGCACGGCACTACAGAGGGCTCTTAGAGAGAAATGTGTAACTTCAGCTGTTTACCTGGGGCTGGAGCATCAAAGGCTCAACAAGAAAAGATACCCAGGGCCAAACCTAATGACTTAGTTCAATTCCCAGAATCCACATGGTGGATGGGGAAAACTAGCTTCTGCCATGTTGTCCTCTAGCCTCTCCACAGGCTCATGGTAGATGCTCTGGTCGAAGCAGGGAAGGGATCTCCTGGGTGGAGTGATTATGGATATGCCCTTAGCACAGAAGGCATATGGCCACTGCACATACTCACACATGTATAAGGTATGCCTGTGAGCCTTGTATGTCCTACCTCAGGGAGAAGCCTCTCTCAGGCCTAAGTGCAAACTCTGCCACCTTTAAACCTGCAGACCCCACCTGCTTACTGAAGAAGTCATTGGATGCATAAATCTTAAGCTGCCATAGAGACTGACGGAGGATAGTTGCAGGTATCTCCTGGAAGGGGAAGCTCCATTGGGAGTTTGCAAAGATGGAGGCAGGTTGGGTCAGACAAATGATCACTGGCACCATGGACACCCGTGCCGCCATGGACACGCCAAAAATGTAGACCTATCACAGCCACACCTGTGTCACTGAGAGATACTAGATACCCATGACGTGAACAGACCTGTGCCACTAACATGCTCACAGTGCTGACAAGAGTCCACCATGGTCTTACCTGTTTCCTAAAGGACTTGTGTACTTGGCCTTGGCTATCTCTCCGGACCACTGCATACTGGCGCATACAGAACACGCTCTCTGAGTGCCTGATCATATTGGCAACAACCTCCAGGAGCTTGTCCTGAGGGATGGTATCATATGCCCCAGTCACGTCTGCCTGTAGAATACATGTGAGTACTACTAAGCATGGTTGGATCCAGGGTCAGGTGTCCTGCTGGCTCTGTCCTTGGTGCCTGGGTTCCAACCTGCCCATAGCAAACTTGCAGGAGATAGAGAGATGCAGGAGGATACTTCATGCTTCTCTACTATACTAACACACATTCCCATCCCACAAATTTCCTGTTCCAGACAAAGGACCCTGGGGCACAGTGGGACTATAGTCCTCTCTCTATCCCATTGTCCCAGATTGAGGCCCTAGGACAAGGAAAGCCTACTTTATCCTTGAAGAACCTCAAGGCCTACAAGGGCCCCTGGCTAACATAGATTCTGAAGCATCCAAGCCCTGGTGGTAGTTAGGCTTGGCTACTTCTCTGAATAGGACCCAGCATCCAAAGGGATCTCCCACAGAGCAGAGCCCAGAGAGGTTGGAATGTACTGCCCAGGGAACCCATATAGAGCTCAAGACTGTCCTGGGAGCTAGTTATCATCCCTCCACACCCCCCAAATGAGGTCTTCCTAATCCTGAGAGAACTGGAGGCCATAACATTTTTGGCCTGTATAGGGTAGCAGGCCAACACTCCCAATCACCAGCTTGAGGCTGCAACAGGTTCACCCAGTGTTGGCTACTCCAAGGAGGTCCTTAGAGCCCAGACCATGAGAGCAAATGTGAGAGACAGAGTCCAAACGATCACCTTAACAAAATACATCCTGGGTGTCTGGTCCAGAGCACGCACACGCAGCACGAAGGTCCTCCAGGTCCTGTAGATGTCATTCATACCCAGTACAGAAGCCCCCATAAGGTTAGGATGTTTTGTCCGTTCATAGTTGAGCATGCTGAACAGAGTCTTGAGACATTGGGTGAAATGCTGGGCCTGAGCCAGAGCCATAGAAGACACATTAGAAAGGGACCTGGCAGACTGCTCCCTGATCACCCTGATTTCTCAAAATAGACTCCTATAGCTCAGCACAGAGCCAGAGTCTTAGAAGACCCAGCTCACTAAGTCAATTGACTGTATTTGGGATCCTCATCCAACCTGCCTCAACCTGTTCTCACCCACCCCCAGGGACACTGCCTTCTAGAAACACTCCCACTGGGCTAGAGTCAAGTTCAAGGTCACCTTCACTCACAGAGGTCCTCCAGTTGAGCTGAGACATCAATAGCTTCACATTGTCCTCTGTGGCATTACTAATGACTACACAGGCACTGGTAAGGGTCAGAGCTGTGACTCACATCCAGACGTGGGGATGGGTGGCAGCTGCCCCCTGGTTACTTTGTCCCCTAGCATAGAGGCCATATAGTACCTACCTTACCTGGCAGGATCCCTGAGGGATCTCCAGGGCTTGTGTCCCAAGCCCTCTGGCTCTTGAGACCATCTCTAAGACCTTTCCATATGCTGAATTTTTAGACTCTGGAACAACAAGTTACTTAGCCTCCCTCAGAACTTCATGAGCCCTTACTTAAGTCAGAGCATAGATCAGTACAGGGGCCAAGTTCAGTCACCTGCTTCTTTTTGCCAAAAGCTCTGGTGCCCATGCTATAACTCATGTTCACAATGGGCCGGAGACCGTTGGGCTTGGGGACAAAGCGCAGTCTGCAGATGGGAATGGCTAGCCAGTTGTCCTGCTGCTGCCTGACCTCTTCTTGTGACAGCTCCCGTAGCTGCACTCTCTCAAGGTGTTGCCTGTTACAGAGAGCACCATGGAGTTATGACAGGAGCATGCAGGAAGTTCATGAGACACATCCCATCAGGGTGGTTGGGAACTTGGAGTACTTGACACCCGACCATGCTATGGGGCTACATCTAGGACCATAGCAACCCATACCAACCAGATACCCCATAGAACTGTCCGGACAGGGTACATGACATGTAGCCTGTGTTGGCACCTGGGACATCTGGTTTCATAGTCTGCCCTTGGTGTTCCCTTCTTGGGGGTCCCACTGGTCAGGACACTTGAAGCAATCTGCTGACTCTTGTGGATACGGGTTTAGGCACAGGTATGAAAGCAAAAAGTATCCCTGCCTGGTCCTGGGAAGCCCTGTGCTAGTTGTTAAGGATCTCTACAAGCACAATGGGTGGGTGATGTGTGATACACAGCTAAGGCTGGACCTCAACAAAGCTAACACGGACCTGGTGGTGGCAGTGCACACCTTTAATCCCAGTACTTGGGACACAGAGGCAGGTGGATCTTTGTGAGTTTGAAGCCAGCTCAGTCTACGGAACTAGTTTCAGGACAGCCAGGACCATATAAAGAAACCCTGTCTTGAAAGAAAAACAAAACCAAAACAAAAAAACAAAGAGAAAAAGAAAGTTAACATGGTAGTCTGCTCTCTGCAAGCCTTGCCTGGCAGCTCCTTTGCCCCTTCAACTTGGCCTTTGTACCTTCTGCTGAGAAAGCAAACTCCAGCTCACAGAACCTCAGCCACTCAAGAGCCCTGCCACTTCTCAGGGTGGACCCTTGTGGTTTCCCACTGAGGAGACACTTCCTTCAGGGGTAGACATGAGGTGGAATCCATCAGCTCTGCTCCTGTTTGATAAAATGCTCTCCTACTGCAGGGATATTATAGATGGTACAGATCCAACTTATGATTTCACATAAGTTGATGGCTACAGGGAGGCCATGCCCTCAAGGTCCATGCACAGGCTAGCAGGTGCCACACACTGTGGGCATTGGAGCCTCTGTGTAAGCAAACAGGAGATACTGATATCGGAAAGATGCTGTGTGGTACCTGACTCCAATGCTCTGCAACTTGCTCCACACGCTCTTACGGTAGAAGAAGAGCCTGTTCTTCTGGAATGTGGTCTCAGTGATGTAAAAGAATGACCTAAGCAGCTGTACCACATATGTGTCCATCAGCCAGAACAGGAACGTAGCCAGGATCCTCTCCCTCAGACGGTGCTCTGCAGCAGGGACACAGTCCTTCCCTGAAAGTAGGAGATACTCACCATCCATGACTCAACTCAGACCCACAATGTCCAGCATGGAAGCCATGGGTCCCAAAATGAGCCCACAGGGTGTTGCTCTGGACATGCTGGGCTCTAATAATATGTATTAATAAACTAGTTTAACCTTTGTGTGTGTGCTTTCTTCATGCTGTAAACTAAAGTTCCACGAGAAAGCCATGTCTGTGGTGGGGATCCTGCAGTCCTACTGACTACAGATGAAATGCTGCCGACTGAAAGAGAAATGTTCTTGAGGCATCCTTTGTCCCCCAATAGCAGCCACTCACTACCAATCTCTGAATCAGACTTAGCACCATTGTGACTATCCCGTGATTCTTTTGGGCTAGATTGACTTAGCAGACCTTAGCTTCTACCAACTCTAAACCGAGTTCAATCATCAGATTTAAAAGCCAGGAATGGTGACATGTGCCTGTAATTCCAATACGACAGTGACTAAGACAGATGGACTCTGGCTGAATCAGCAAGCTCCAGGTGATTAAAGAAGACAAGGGGTGTCGATCTCAGACCTCCACACACATACACAGGCAAACCTCAGTGGGAGCTAGTGCTATACTACCGGGTCACTGGCCACACACACCCATTGCCACTGAGTATTTCAGTTCAGAGATGTCTAGGACAAAGTAGAGAACAGGCTGCTCTTACTGCCATGCTGGACATGTGAGCTCCATGCACCATAACAGCTGTATACACTCTGTGTATCTCCAGATACCACAGGGGGGCCTCTTTATCCAGGTAAAGGTGGGTTTACCAGCAATGATGAATACAAAGGAAACGTGTGAAGAAGGGGAATCCCAGAAGGAGGTACAAGCTAGAAGCCAGAATAAGCAAAGAAAAGAAGGAAACAGGGCTGAAGAGCTGGCTCAGTGGTTAAGAACACTGGCTGCTGTTGCAGAGGTCCCGGTGGTAGCTCACAACCTCCTGTAACTCTAGTTCCAGTCTGGTCAGCTCCAGTGCCAGGCTTGTCATAGTACACATACATACATTCAGGCAAAACATTCATACACATAAAATGATCATTAAAAATAAGTCAATATATGGAGAAAATGTTGTGGAAGGTTAAAACTAAACAAGCAGTGACCTAAAAAAACAAACAAACAAACAAACAAACAACCCAAGAATGACTTTAATTTAATTTTTAATTTGGGAACAGAGAGGCTGAAGGCAGACCTAAATCAATCAGCAGAGGCATAGGAGCTAGTGGAGAAGCTGCAGAGTTCCAAGTATGTTAAGGCTCAAATGTCAGGTGACCGCTGACAGAGATCAGTGCACTACAGTAAGAACAGTTCTTACTGCTAGAAGGTAAAGAAAGAATGAAAACAAGTGCATCAAGGAAATGCACTTTACAGTTGCCCAGATAGCAAGATACCAGGGGCCCAGCAAGAGTTAAGAGCAAACCAGCTAAAGAAATGGCTCAGCTGTTAAGATACTGGCTGCTTTTTTCAGAGGACTGGGGTTCCATTCCCAGCATCCACATGGCAGCTCTCAAGCATCTTGTAACTCCAGTTCAGGGAGAGCCGATGCTCTCTTCCGGCTCCTGCAGCTACCAAGCGTGCAAGTAGTGCACAGGTATACATGCAAGCAAAACACATACATGTAAAACTAATGGAAGTAGATGGGAAACTGCAGGTTTACACACCTTTAATCCCAGCTTCCCCAGAAGCTGAGAGGAAAGATGGTTACAAATTTGAGGACAGCCTGAGCAATTTAGTGAGAACCTATTTCAAAAAAAAAAACCAAAAAACAACAACAAAAACAACAAGACCAACAAACAAAAACCAACCCAAAATATTACTAGAGATGTAATTAGTATCCTGGTAATCAAAGATTCTCTAATCAGAAAGATAAAAATTCCAGCTGGGTGTGGTGACACATAGCAGATCTCAGTGAGTTCAAGGTCAGCCTTGTCTAAAATCAAGCCACAGAACAGTTAGGACTGCATAGTAAAGCCTTGTCTCAAATAAATATAAGATAAATAGAAGTTTGTAACACTTAACACACTTAACAATGTTGCAGGTTACCACCAGAGTAAGAAGCAGTAAGCCCAGCTGTCCAGTGAGAAACCAAGGTAGCCCTCTTCCTATTTCATGACAGGAGGGGATGTAGACTTTACCTGTATATATGTGACACAGTGGACACAAAACATTTCAGGATTCAGAAATACAGTGAACATTTAGAAAAACTGCCTGTTCAGAGGTGCAAGTTTCCAGCACTTTCAAAAATAATTCTAGAAAGAAAGATTATATATCCCCAAAACCCAAACCACTGATATCAAAATGGCCACATACAGAAGCACTAGGTGCACCTAAGGCAGTATGCAGAAGGAAACGTGTAGCCAAATACCTATGATGTTGGGGTGGTGGTGGTAGTGGTGGAAAGCCAGAATGAACCTGAAGAGACAGGAATAAAATTCTAAAGAAAACTCTAACAGAGAGCATGCTTAAGTTTCCACAGATAAACTGAAGGTCAAAGGGGCTCTTGGAGCAGCAGAGACAAGTTCAGACAAGTCTGGAAAGGCAATCATAAAACTGGATGTAAACGGATTGGATCTGGCAAAGTCCAGTCTAAGCAGGAAGGAGACTGTGTCCAGAATAAGCAGAGCTGCTGCTTGTCGGAGGAGACATGATGCAGAGGTGCTACACGGTATCTTCTTCCTGCAGGGGCGTCTCAGAAACCCTGAGCAACAAATGCTGACAGCTGTGGGTAAGGGAGCCAGAGAGACTGGAGGAATGAGATGTCAGTGCTCAGCAGGTGGGATGGCTTTCATGGGCTAAGCAGGCTCAGTGCTGCACCTGGAGAGTCAGGATGTTCTGTTTGTTTCAAGATAAGGGTTCTGAGTGTAGCCCTGGTTGTCTTAGAATTCACTCTGTAGACTAGGCTAGCCCCAAACTCTTTAGAGATCCTCTTGCCTCTGCCACCAGAGTGCTAGGATTAAAAGTGTGCCCTATCACCTCCAGGGCAGGAGTGTTTTTTGTTTGTTTTTGAGACAGAGTTTCTATTAGCAGCAGAGCCCTGGGCTGTCCTGGGCTCACTTTGTAGGCCAGGCTGTCCCTGAACTCAGAGATCCACCTGCCTCTGCCTCTGAGTGCTAGGATTAGGTGTCTGCCACCATACTCTGCCAGACATGTACTTTTAGAGGCTTACTTCAGAGCTTCCTAAGATCATCCATGGTGGGTAAACATGGCTCTACCATCTTTTCCCCATAAGTTGTTAATATCCTAGGAGTTTGGGAGAAGGGAGAAAAGGATAGGAATTTGGTTCCTTTCATACATGCACAGGTTGTAACAGGAGGATTGGCTGAAAGGGAAGGGGTCAAGTAGTAACTACAGTGGGCCGATCCCAACATTAAACCCAGAAAACCAGGCAAGGAGGGAATGGGAGTCCAGGCGCTGCAGCCTCCCAAGTAACACAGACAGTCCTCCTTTTACACACCAGGCTCCACGCCACAGTCCCTTCTCATACCTAGGATGGGACAGGCATCTTCACCCTATCCTTTGTGGACCAAGTAGCTGCAACATTATAGCTTAAGCACACATCTGCACACTGGGGGAACCAGAAGAACCTTTGAAACTCAGGCACCCCACTTCCCACAAGGACAATGGGTTCCCGTGTGGGCCTGCCATTGTTAACAGCGAGGCTCCGTTCCACAGGGGGATTATGGATAATCTCCTGTAGTAGTGAGACAGGCTGACTCCTTACAGGCTTCAAATTGGCAGTCTAGGAGACCAGGCCTAAGAACTGAGCAAATCCAGGCAAGAAAGTTACTAGAAAAAACAAAAACCCAGGCTTTAGGTAGCTAGTCAGAAACTATCCTGCCATTAGAAGCTGACCTAGCCTGAAGCAAGGACAATGGGTCAGCAAGTTTACAGACCTTCCCAGTAAGTTTTCAGCCTCCATGCCCCAGTGATGGAATGCTCCTAGAGATGGAGTAAGATAAAGGTCACCTACCCCGGAATACCCTTTAAATCTAGCCTGCGAGCTCACTTGGTTGTCTTTCCATCTTGGAAGAAAGACAGCCCCCCGCCACCCCCCCCCAGCACTGAGGACGTGCCCAGGTCTTGGACAATGATCTTAGTTTTCAAAAGGTGACCTGGAGGGAGCTTGGAGTCAGAGACCATCTGATGGAACTTGTCCAGCCATTGACTGCATAAAGCCACCATAGCACTGGGGACCTGGGTTACTGGCACCCATTGTCTCCCTTTTCTGGGCGGGTCATCGAGCTCAAGGTCGCTCAAGGTCGCTCAAGGTCGGGATGGTGCTTTCAGCTCGAGATCAGCCATGCTCACCTGGGCCGCTTCGGAGCCAGAGGCAATCCTCTACTTTCATCTTCCACATCAGCTCCTGCAGTGATAGCTTGGCGTACTTCCCCAACGAGATGAACTTCTTTACATTCTTAAGGAAGCGGCGCTCATTGTGCCGGGTACCCCAGAGACCAGCAGGCACCACCTTGCGGAGACAGGCCCGAAGAAAACCATACACCTGCCAGGGACTGCTGTGTAGGCGGAGCAAATTCACGAGGTGCTGTGGGCTGGTGTTCAAGGCGTCTGTCACCTGTTGGTTTGCTGTTCGAAGCCTGCAATGAGACCTGAGGAGTCTGACATATTGGCACTCTGCATGGTTCACAAGCAGCTGTTGGAATAGGGGCCGCATCTGCCAGTATCGACTTGGTAGGCGGTGTGTCCTGCAGAGTGGTCCAGATGTCCTAGGCCTCGAGCCCAGAAAGATGATCTCTACCAGTCTCCTGGCCCCAGTCAAGCTAGGCTGGAGGTTGCTGAGTAGGAATGAAGGGTTTAGCCCCTCTTGGCCACCTCCCCTGGAGTAAAGGAAATGTCTGGTCTCAGTAAATGGCCTGAGCTGAAAAGCATTTTGGGGTGGTGGTGACAGTAGGGATGTGGGGCTGGCCTTGTGTTTACAGTACACCGACCTAGAGAGACTCAGGTCAGATGCCTTTCCCTTAGAAGACAGATTTTTCTCTGCAGTAGGCACCTTGGGGGACTCAGCAGGACTTGGCACCCATGTTTTGCCTGATGGAGTTGGTACCACCTGCCTATGGGGTCCCTCCTCCACTCTCAGGGTAGGATCGCATCTGACCTTCTTAGCTGAAGGCACACTCGTACAGGTGAGACTCAAATGCCTCTTCATACCTCGTGATGGCAAGGCCAGGGGTTTCGGTGCTTCCTGGTGACTACTGTTTTTGATCTGGTGTGTGGACCCAAGGTTAGTGAAATTCCCGCCCACGGCTCGAGTGGGTCTGTAACTAGCCGACACAGAGGGCCAGGTATCCCTGGTGGCACAAATTTGGTAAAGGGGTGACCCACACACCTGGTAGGCACAGCTGGGGGGCACCAGTAGGTAGAGCGCACAGTGCGCCAGGAGGTAGACCAGCAGGTCGTCGCCCACTCGGTTCAACAGCAACATCCATGCACCACTGACGCGCAGGGTCTCGGTAACCGAGTTGGGCAAGTAGCTACGCACACCAGTAGTGAAGGTCATGGGAGGCCCGCCTCTGGCCCCGTTAAGCAACGCAAAGCCAAAAGCCAGCACGTTCCTCTCGTTGCGCTCGCAGAGTCTCTGCACAACCCTGGCTACCAACTCTTTCAGGGATGACACCTGGTGAGGAGAAGAGGGTCTTGACACATGAGCTATCTATCCCTCGTCCTCCCGGCTTTCCGCCCCGGACCCATGGGGATCCCATCCAGAGGCCCACCTGCTGGAAGGAAAGGTCAGCAGGTGGAGGCTGTGAGCCCCAGGGCACGCACACTAGGCATTGGGCAACCAACGTGCGGAAGACCTTCGGGTCCCCAGGCTGCACAAGCCGCCAGCCCTCAGGGCCCAGGCGCCGCACAAAGGTCGCCAGCGGCCACACCTCCCGGTATCGGCTGCGCAGCAGAGAGCGCACCGCGGGGCAACGAGGAGCGCGGGCCATCGTGCCCACGGGTCGGGATGGGCCTCACACGTGCGGACACCAAGATGCAGGAGAGTGCTTAGAAAATAGTCAGGATGCCAGCCGTTGAGAGCCCGCGGCGGAAAAAGATAAGCCCGAGAAAGAGGAAGGGCGGGATCCAGGCGGACCAAGCGTTGTAGCGGAAGGGGCGGGGTCGCAGCTGTAGCACTTTTCCGTTGATGGTCCCACAACTGGGGACTATTGACCAGCTGTGTTCCCCAGCCAAGTTCAGTGGTTGCCGAAGTGTAGGAGTAACGAAGGGAGGCGCAGTCAGTTTCCCTCTACAGAATGCTTCTTGGGTTCCCTTTCGCCCGGAGCTGGAGGCCTCCAAGTAGTCTAGACTGGGGCGAGGCGTATTGAAGATTAGGTAGGCAAAGGGACCTAAGGCTTTGCCTGTTCCTGAGCTGCCCGCTGCTGCCTGCTGTGGTCGACACAGACAGTGAGTGGATGGGTTGGTGGCAATCACAGTTCTTCCCAACTAGGCTTCATGGTTACAGCCGTTATTCTACTGTACAGGATCTTAAGGCTTTATTGTGGTGCTGCCATACTCTCAGACCCCAAATATGTTCCGTTAACACCCACCACCAAAGGAAGGAGGCTAGGTAAAGCCCTGCGTTAGCTTTTCTCTTTGTCCCAGCTGCCTTCACCCCAGGGTCCAGAGAATCATCTCAACTCGCGCATCATAGCAAGGCCAGGACCACTGGGTGAGGGCGCATGAGTGTGCACACAGCCACAGCCTTAGAATGGCCGTCTCCTGGGCTGGCAGCTGCGATAATACTTGCACTCATGAGGCCAGGGGATGGGATGGAGTGGGGGGTTTTGTTGGTGGGGCATATGTGGTGACACGACCCTGAGTCATAGTTAGAGAGGGGCCGTTGAATTTTGAATCTCTGGGAAATAGGGAATCTGTAGTCTCCACAGTAGCTGAATTTGGCAAACACTGAAATGCTAACAAATATAACCTTTGGTGCCTTCAGCTTTCTGAGGAAATTGCTTCTATTCACCGACCTAGCATTTGAACAGGCGCTTTTTTGTATTTACTCCCTTATAGGAGGTCTGCCGCCTTGTAAATGCTCAGGATTACAGGAGCTATTTTAGAAGTCCGTTTAGTGGGCATCAGTCTTTTTGAGGGGTGTGTTTGAGATTTGCTTAGTTCTGCTACTTAGGAGATATGGGCCTGAACTGAGAAATTTATGCAACAATGAAGCTACCTTATAGTGTAGTTCCCCAAAGAAACCAGCATAGAAAACAGTCTCAAAAATAAGAATATAGATGGCTATGGCGGTGCACACTTGTAATCCCGACTCTTGGGAGGTAGAGGCAGGACAAGAAGGCATTCAAAACCAGGCCAGCTACATGCTGAGATTAAGGTCCATTTGGGCAAAGGGAGACCCTGCCTCAAAAAAACAAACAATAGGAGGGGAGGGAGGTAGCACTTCCTGACTACACATAAGACCCTGGGTTCAAGTGTCAGAATCAAATAAAGACAGACTAGAAGAAACTGAAACAGAAAGTTGTCCATGAGGAAACCAGTAAAAGAGCCTTCTTGCAACAGGCCTGCTTTAGAAAGCTGTTCTTAGAGACAGGAGGCCAGGTAGAGACTCTTTTGGGAGGGGCTGCACCCCAGGGGCTAACCCAGCGACAGACAATGGTAGAGGTTATAAACTCTGCAGGGAAGGAGATAGAGGAGAGGATCCCAAGTATTCCTACCCATGTAGGAAGCACTGTCTGTGGAGGAGGTCCTCGGAGACCTGTCATGCTCCAATCTGCTACCCCAGCACGCTGGCCATGTAACTCCCGCTGGGTTCCCCCCTTCCAGATCCAGGGCAAGGCTTTGGATGGTGGTGCTGGTCTGCTGTAGCTTGCCACGTTTGGAGATCACGGCAACTTGTTTACTTCTTAGTGGTCAAGATGGAAACAGTAATTCTCATTTACACAGTTTGTCACTGTCGCAGCAATTTCATACCCACGGCTTCATCAAACAGCTCAGGAAATATGTGAGTGAATTCCACCATGCACTTTTATAGGTCCCAAGGCTGGTGACTCCGACTTCCCAAACAGCACCTGAGGAGTATATTCTAGTTCTGGGCTTAGGAGTTCTGGCACTGACCAACTTGGTCTCTCCTTAGATAGGTTACCTTGTCCTTTTCTTTCAGTACCCCTCCCTCACAACGGCCACCTTAATCCATGCTGATAGCACTCCCACCTCTGTTTGCTTCATCTTGCACATTAAACCATCTATGAAAACCAATAAAAAGTACTTAGGGCACAAAAATCTCTTTGAATGTCATTATTTAATCCTCACGGCTT
>JANHMN010000014.1:72116439-72156063 GCA_030674055.1 Rhabdomys pumilio | reverse complement strand
CTTAGGTCTTGGAAAGGTTGTATTTGCTTATGGAATTAGGTTTCTTAATTGTTCCCTTTTTTAAGCACAGGACTGGCCCGCCTATGTGGTCCTTTCTCGGAAGATGGGGTATCTGTGAAGCCCTTCAGAAGAGATGTTTCTTCCAAACTGGGAAAATCATCAGATCCAATGTGAGCTGGTTGTAATCATGAGTAGCAAGGGAAGGGAGACAGGTGGTGTAAGATGAAGCCGCTGGCTTCTGACTTGAAAAAAACTGTTCAGCTTTTCAGTCCTTAAAGAAGGTGCTGATCTCCTTAAAGAGGCAGCTCTGCCATTGCTCAAGAGCAGAGGAAGGCTTATCTAAGCCACTGTGAGATGGCCTTGAGTCCTTCTGCATGCTGCATCTCACCACTACAACCTCTTCTCCTATACTGCAGGAGATTTTTAACTGTTTTCTTTTGTGCCACAATAGCAGCTGAAAAGATCTTTGAAAGATGTATGGTAGGACTTACCATCCTGTTTAATATATCCACAACAGTCCACTTGTTATCTTCCAGTCTTTTACTCTAGGTTTCTGATCCTCAAAATGTGGCTTCTGCCCCACCATAGTAGGGTGTGTGTGTGTGTGTGTGTGTGTGTGTGTGTGTGTGTGTCGGCATGTGTGTCTCTGTCTGTGTGTGTGTGTTTGTGTGCATACACAGTTCTGGAAGTACTGCTGGTTCCTGCCAAGTCCTCAGGTCCTCCCTAGACTATAACAACAAACATCACATTTTAAGTCTTAGAATTCATAGTTTAACAAAATATGAAGAAAGAAAAAAATCAAACGAACCTCCAAACACATAGAACTCACGAGGCCCAAACAGGATTGACAGAAGTTCAAAGTGATTCTGAGCTACCAAGTAGGACTATCTCAATTAAAAAACAGAACAAAATTTAAAAAGTCCAAACAAAGTACAAGAATGAGTGTGGGAAGAAACAAGAAAAATGTACCCACAGTGCTGTTAGATGTAGAAACTCCACAGCTACTGAAACGGATTCATTACATGACATGAGCTATGTTTAGAATGCAAAAGCTGGAAGGCAGAATCTAACTGAAGAACTGGTCAGAAGAGTAGAGACGCAAATAGAGATAAAACACACATATAAATTGTACCAGACATGGTGGCGCATGCCTTTAGTCCCAACACTCAGGAGGGAGAGGTAGGCGGATCTCTGTGAGTTTGAGGCCAGTCTGGCTTACAAAGTGAGTCCAAGACAGCCAATGCTCCATTACATAGAGAAACCTATCTCAAAAAACAAAAGATAAACAAATAGTCCCCCCCCCCCATATAAGTCAAAGGAACAAAATGTTTAATGGACCAAGTGTCAAGTAAAGTTTATCTTAAAAGACAATATTGGAAGCAAATGTAAAGAAGTTAGACACAACACAGATTGAAAAGACAAGGTCATCCAGGAAAGCACACATGTGGAAAACAGGCTACAGTTTTTCCACTGTTGAATAGACATGCATGCGTTGTTAATATATTACCAAAAGAAATAAAAAGAACTACACAATGAAGAAAAGCCTAAACTTGACAGGAAGAGAAGACAGACTTTTCACCAAGGGTGACTCCCCCAGACTTCAGGGACCACTGAGGGACACACATCCATGGAAAGCTGTGGCCAGAGGACCACCCTCCTCCTCATGTATCCAGAAAAGCCAGGCTCTCAGGAATGGAGTGAGGGAAATGCTTATTTACTGGGGACAGGTCTCAGAGTTAAGCAGTGCTAGGTTTCTGACATTGAGGCACTTCTGAAGTAAGAACCATCTCTGGGCTTTTCTTCTTGTGAGAAAATATATATATATATATCAGACCCAATGTTTCAAAGGGCAAGAGATGTCAAAAATACCCAAGTCTGAGGTCAAAGAATTTGTGTTTTGCTTAAACTGTTAGATAGACTGGCACAAAGCCACCCATAATACATTCCTGTTACTTCTCCAAATGTGCAGAACCTGGTGACCTGGTGTCTCTGCTTCACCCACACACTTGGTGTTGTTAGCAGTTTCTTTGGTCTTTTAAGAACCAGCTTTGGAGGTCCTGGCTCTCAGTGTGGGTTTTCTTTTGTTTATTTGAATTCTTCTCTGATTTTATTTTATCCAACTTACTTCAAGATTCATTTCCTTTTCCTTTTTTAGTCTAAGAGAGACACCTGGGACATTTAAACCATTTTCAGTTTCTGAAGTAAAATAGACACAGCAATTTTTTCTATTATCAGACTGACATACTTTCAGTTTAGCACACAGATATACATTTTGGTATTTTGTTTTCAATTCAGGTGAAAATATTTTCTAGGTCCCTGCCCCTTTTAAAAGACAGGGTCTAATGTAGCCCAAGATGGCCTCAAATTTATGGTGATCCTCTTGCCTTAGCCTCTCAAGTGGTGTGATAACAAGCACTATGTCACCACGCTTTCTTTTTTGATCCATGGGTTATTTCAAAGTGTGATATTTAAATTGTTTTTACTGCCAGGAATATGGTCTTTCTTGGTAAACGTCCCACGTGTCCTTTAGAAATCTATTTTGCTAGTGTCTGCGGGGTAGGGCCCTGTGAATGTTAACTTGGAGGTATGGGAAGTGTGTTCTGCATGTCTCTCGTCACAGACCTTCCGGATGCTCATGCTGTCAGTGCTGTGAGACTTTGTTATTGGATGGATACAGATTTGACTTTCTCTTTCTAGGCCAATCTCTGATTACTTGTTTGAAGCTCTGAGGCTGGGCATATAAACATGACCGCCATGTTCCTATGACCAACTGACGAGAAGACAAACTTTACACCCTAGTAATGTTTTTCTCTTAAAACCTATGTTCCCTGATATCAGTAGGTTCAGCCTAGCTTTGTTTTGCTAAATAAGAATGCCATCTCTCACCTAGTCTTGCCTTTATATTAAAAACAGGTTTCTTAAAGCTAGAACACAATTGGGTTTAATTCAGTCTGCCAATCCTTACCTTTAATTGGAGGTGTGCAAACCACTCATTCATATTTAATGTAACTAGCAGGATGTCTTGACTTGTTTACTCTTTTCTACTTAACCCATCTACCTTTCCTTTATTTTACATTTGTCTTCTCTTGTGTTTGTTTTCGCCTGTTTGCTTTTTTTGAAACAAGCTCTCAGGTAGACTAAACAGGCCTTAACCTCACAAACAGATGAGGCTAGCCTTGAATTCCTGATCCTGCTTTTCCAAGGCTGGGATTATAGTTATGTATGACTTGGGTGAGTACTTATTGCTCTATGATGGCTTATTGGAAATACATGTGTTTGGTTTAGAAATTTTAGGGTTTATAGTATGCATCTTCTAAACTACCCCAGTGTACCTTTGATTTGTACTGTGTCAGTTTAGTCATGTGTGACTTGAGTTTCATTTGCAAAACGCTAAAAGATGCTTTGGTCATCACTGGTCCACATATGTGATAGTAGTCTTATGGGACAACACTGCCTAGTGATACTGTTTACGTAAGGACACATTCTCAGAACGTCTCTGTGCCATTGTGACTCATGATTCTGTAAGAATCTAGCAATTGGGGTGTTATTGCTGCCTTCTCTGCTAGTGTAGACATAATTTCCAAATGTTATGAACCTCAAAGCATTGTTTATTTAGCTTGATGTGGTTGCCAATTAAAATGATTTAAGCAACATGAAAGTACATTTTGTAATATCCCCATATGAGCACTCCTCACTTCTCTGAATTCCTATCAGTGTGTCCCCACTTAGCCGATTCTGCTACGGTTTTGTGTTGATGAACTTTGTGAAACCCCTTTAGGATATGAACTGTATTTATACTGGGTATCAAATTCTAAGTTAGCAGAATGCATTCACTGCAGTGGTTTAGGTCATCTCAAGTTGTTTCGACAAGACAGCCTCGGCTTCATTTTCTCTGTGCTTTAAGAGTCACAAATCGTTTTAGGCTATTTTAAGATTTTTCTGTGGCTGCATCTCAGCAATTTGATGAGTACCGACCGTTGTGACTTGGAGTTTTGTTTTATTTTCCCTCGGAGTTCTCTGGGTCTACACCTCTTCTTGTTTTCATGATGTTTGAGGTTTTCCCTATCACAGGCACAGGCGTGGGCAGCTGCACACACACACACACACACACACACACACACACAACCCAGTGCTTGGGCTACCCATCCTTACACACCCTAAGCAAATCCAGGGAGGTACAGATAAGGATGAATGTGTGCCACTTAGAGCAGCCTTCCAGGTGACCACCTCTCAGAGAAGAATGCTGTAGAAGAGCAAAAGAAACCATTCTCAACTCCTCACAAACCTTCAGGGATGCCAAGCCCCATGTTACCAGTGCACACCTTAACTGTTCCCAGCACACTCCTCTTGCCTGTGGAAGCACTTTGCAGCCTACTCCCCACAGCATCTCTCATAAAAATACAACCCACTTGAATGCTGGCAACTATGACCAGCCATTAAAAGACAACGTGAGCTCCTAGGACATTTGTGGCTCCGTATCTGGGAAATTCACTGGGCATTTGCTCCTTTCAATGCAGAAACAAACCTATTTTTTGCATTGATCTCTGAGAAAGGCTTAATGTATAATATCTGCAATATTTTCTATATTATTAGAAGTTAAGAAAAATGTCACAGCCAAAGAAATTTATTTTAAAATAGAAACATACATACATTAAGCTTTAAACAATCAAATTTTAAACAAAAGGGAAAAAGAGCCATTTGATCCCAGAGTTGGTACAGAATGACTTTTGTGTGTGTGAAATCCACATAAGGAGCTCTTGGACAAGCTGACGTGGAAATCCATCATGCTCCCTACCCTTGCGTGCTTAGGTGTGTCCACTGGCTGCCATGGGACATTCATGCACTGAGAGCTACCCTTCGATGACTGCCCACTGGCACCATCACCAAGACCCAAGTTCATGTGGGGTGTATGGTTAAGTGCTATGGTTCCTTCTGAACACGAGAAGAGAGGGTGCCCAGGGATACTGAGAAATGCTCAGAGGGATTTGGCAACGCAGAAGATGTGGTGTCTAGGAATTCTCCCAAGCCCCCAGGAATACTCATGGCCCAACTGTGCTGTGCAGGCCGCCTGGGAGCCTGGGCCGAGATGCTCAGTCTGGGTGGGACTTCCGCTTGGGCTGCTCCTCATAAGACTCCCCAAATTCATTGACCCTGCTCTTATCCACAGGGTAAAGCCTGCAATGGTAGGGATGGATAATAATTAGTAAGGCAAGTCCTTATGTCCTCAAGAGAACACAGCTCCTCTGAAAACATCCTCCAGGATCTGGGCCACCTCAACATCTGGCACCTTCATAGGTCCAGGGGCTGCCTCCCATCTCTCCTGTGCCTCATTCTGCAGGGTTAGGAAATGTGAGCTGGGCTAACCAGAGAAGGACAGCAGCCCTGCATTAGGGTGGGGCCTGGAGAGGTCTCCATGTGGAGAACTGTGAAAACTTCCAGGCACCGTAACAAAAACAGTAGTTCTAGACGCTTATGAGGCTTTAAGTGCTTATCCCCAGTGGCTCTACTCTTCAATCCTGAGACTTCCTTTCCCACTCTAGCAACCTACCCTGCTTCTAGGAAGACACCAAAGAAGGAGAGATGCGGAGCCCCACAAAAAACCAGACCTCAGCTTTAAACAAGCCCACTGTCACCAAAAGCCCTGGGACTGGGTCTCTGCATAAATACTTGAAAGCACTTCAAGGGCCTTCCTGGATTGATATGGGACTCCTAAAACAACCCTGCATCAGGTAAGCCAGGGTTCCCCACAAACTTACTGCTACCTTCAGGTGTGTCAGGGAACCAAGTATGGATATGAAAACCTAGGAACCAGACCTCATTCAGCATGTGGACGTGGTATTGTGTTAGACAACATTCTTCTCAGAAACACAAGTGTATGGACAAACAGTCCTAGCCCAAGAACATCTGCAGGCAAATGAAGTAGCTTTGGGAAGACAGGCTCATCTTGCATTGGATGGGCACAGCTTAGGAAGTTCGAGGAAGGAGCTGCCACCATATGGAGATTAGGAGGTGGGGGTGGGGCAACCTTTACTGCCAACTATTGAAGGATGGGAGGTGAGGCGGCAACACTCCATACAGGAGTCTTTTCCTCAACACAGACTCAAGTTCTGAGGTCAGAGGAGATGGGTAGCCTGAACCTCTATCAGTTTTAAGGGGTGTTTTAGGAAATCCCCAAACCTGGCCCTACCCCAGACAAAGCCCATAGGCAGGGGCTGATGGAAAGGCCAGATGCCAGCCCAGAGGGGAAGGGAGGGCAGGTAAACATTTGCATTTCAGTCTATGTCCTATAGGCTCTTCCTTGGCTGGCTGTTGGTCTGAGACCCTGGTTGCTACTACCTACTGCTGCTAGGTACAGTCCAGGCCCAGGTGAGGGAACCACTGACCTTCATCTGCAGGATATGCAGCCTAAGAGAAGACCATCACCCCACCACTACCTCATACTGGAGACCTGTGCTTGAGGACTATTTGCTAGACTCTCAAAACAACTGTGCAGGGAACAATCCTGCACTGTGTTATCACAAGACACAGCTGGAGCCTATTTTTGGGCAACAAAATCTGCCTGAAAAGACAGACAGGTTCAGGGCTCTACACTGAGGAGGTGCTGTAAATACACACTTACCACCGCTGGTAAAGGTAGACCAGGAAGACCACATCATCTCTGAAACAGGCCAGCCGGTGGGATGTGGGCATGGTGATGATGAAGGCAAAGACATCATCAATGAAGGTGTTAAAAGCCTGCAAAGCAAGATGGAGCAGTGAACCTACCATAGAGCTGGGGTCCAATATTTTACAACCCAAGTCAGTGAACTGCCCCTCAGCATAGAAGAACGGGACCCAGAACTGTAATGGTCACAGCAAGTGAGTGAGATCTGGTGCAGAGATAGCAGAGCAGCACCAGCAGGATAGCAGGCTCCAGGCCCACATGTATCAGGTCCACAAGGATCTGCAGTTTTCTGGGCTTGAAGCCAAGGAGTTAGCTGGACAGATGAACAGAGTAGCAAGGGGGCTGGCTCCTTAGAGAACTGGCATTGCTTCCGACTTGCTCGTCCTCACCAACCCTTTAGGAAGGGTTCTGGGCACTGCTGGGAATACACAGGGCTCTGGTTTCAAACACTCAATTACTGAGCCAAAAAATTTGCATTTTGATAATGTTGCCAAAAAAGGAACATGGCCTTTCACTCTAAATTCTCCCTTACCATGATTATGAGAACCTTCATCCTGCATGGTTTGTGGCTCTTCAGAGTCTGAAAAGATGTCTTAGTTTTTCAACAAAGAGGACAGGGCCAAAACTACTGTGTGTCTGTGTACATAGGTGAGCTCATATGAATGTACCCCGCAAAGAGTCTTCCAGCCACTCTTGGCACAGATCTGTGGCTTACCTTGTAGGTAAAGGCCTTCCAAGGCAGGTGTGCCACTGACTTCATCTGAAACAAGGAAGATACCATAGGTCAGCCAGAGGCAACACAGAGAAGACAGGGGTATTACCTTAGCAGAGACTCCTTGGCCTTACCTTGTAATTGACAAAAAGCTGGGGCAACATGAAGAGGAAGCCAAAGGCATAGACACCTGTGGAAACATAAAACGTCCATGAAAAAGAACCAAACATACATTCTGCTGGGGCTATGAACACCAGGACACCCAGCTTCCAAAAGATCTCTGCTGGCCCTGTCACAGTGCAGCCTGTTGGCTAAGAAACTCACCAAGAGCCAAGGACATCTCAGAAAAGCAGCAAACTTTTTGCTGATTGCTTTTGACTGCTGTCCCCAGGATCAAGCAAGTGCTGGGCAACAGGGTCATCAGAGGTGCATTGGGGAAGGTACCAGGATTAAATCTGGGACTCATCCTTGGAAGCATGGCGACCCAGAACTACCTGCTCCTTGTGAGGCTGCCTGACCTACTGCTCATCAGAACACCCCAGAGCATGAGAATACAACTCTGTGACACTTAGCCATGGGACACACCTAGTTTATAGAGACCATGTGCTGTGAACCACACACACAGAGCAGCAGGGCATCAACTGGCCTCCCAGCATGTCCACAAAAGGTAACAACATACTCTGGGAAATTCTATGGATGAAATGTCAGATGGGATCTGAATGCTAGTGTTGCCTGTTTTTAGGAAAGTAAGTAGTCTATCCACTGGAGTATTTACTCAAGCTCAGAACAGGCTTGTCTGGTGCTTAGGCACCACAGTGCTCGGCATTGTATGTATTCTGCAGGTAAGGGACTAATTAGTCTTTAATCCTAGAAACCTGTCCCACAAGTGATGGAGAGAACAGGAAAGGCAGCACCCACTGTAAACATTATCACCAAGGAGACACACGGACTTACCATTCACAAAGCTGTTGATGAGCCAGGAGTACCAACTGAAACAGAAGTAAAGGAGCTGTGAGCCTCAGAGAGGCCGTGGGCATGTTGCTGAATGTTAAAATGAACGAAAAGTACCCTCCTGAAAAACTACTTTGACATCCAGGGTAGTTGGGATGCCAAGGCAGCCTGCAGCTAGCTCTCTATGGAAGCAGACTCATGTGGGGAGACACCACTCTGAATATCTGAATAAACAGATTTCATTCTGTACATTCACTGTGCTTCAGTGAGATAGGAACCGATGTACAGCATCATCCTATCTGGCTCATGCTGCTCACCCATCCTAACATCAGCCTGACCCTGAAACACACTGCCCACGTCTCTCCACTTGACACAGGGTCCCCAGTCTTTTCCTAGTCCTTCTGACTCTTCTTGTCCAGCTGAAACCATTGAACACAGCAGCAGCCTAGTGCTAGCTTTTCCCTCTTTCAACTGTCCAACCTCTGTACTCAAAAGTCAGTGATAAAGTAGGGGAAAGCCTGCACTTCCCAGACTGAAGATATGTATTCCTCTGTCTACCATGTGATCCCTATAGCCTTTGATTTCCTGAGATATATAAGGGCATGTCATGGTTCCTGTCTTCTTCACAATCCAGAGGAGACAAAGGCCTAGTACTGACTTTCACAGCAACAGCAGATCCTAGCCTGTATCTGAGAAGAGTCCCAAGTTCCTGGCAGCCCAACGGTTGGGGGGCTGGGGGGCTGGGGGGTTGGAGTTGGTGTTGGGTTACCAGGTGCAGGTGCCCTGTGTTCAGAAACCAAACTAGGCTTTCAGCTTAGAAGACTTGAGGGTGTGAACTCTGCAGCACCCACCTCTTATACTTGATATTCAGGAGTGAGTAGACAGCACCTCCGACACAGAGAGGGTAGAGCAGATAAGACAAGTACTTCATGGCCTGCGAGGAAAGGCAGCTTCCAGTTAAATACCCCAACCACCAAACACCTCAGCAGATGCATCATATCTAATGACGAGAGCAAGCAAAAGAGGTGGGACCCCAATAACATGTGGGACCCCAATAGCATTTCAGGTAATAGCACAACTGTGTCTAATGGCCATGGAATTCTGCCAAGACCCCAAGCGAGACGCTGAATGCACACCATGGGCAGCAGTGACTGTGATGCATCAAACATGCTGCCTGCATCAGAGTGGCAGATTCAGCCAGGAGAAACCAAGGAAACCTGCAGTCATAGACCCAGGCTGCATCTGCACCACAGGCCCTGTATTTACTCTGGTTTGGTATTTGTTATCATCTCACTAAAATCTAAAATGCAAATATTGGAGCTTTGAACTGAAACACCAAAACCATCCTGCACAGAGACATCCTGTTAAACCCAACATGTCCCACTCCTAGCAGCAGCAGGAAGCTACTAGGGTGTAGGTGCTAGAGGACTTCCTGTGGCCTCTGTGTGATGCACAGAGAAGACAGCTGGCTAGGAGAAATGATCTCCTAAGCAGCAGGGATTGTCCAGGTGACAAACTGGGAACCAGTGGCCTGGGAGCTCCTTCTTTCCCTGGGATGAGGGTACACCAACATGCTCACTCTTGGGACTGCTCTTCAGGCTGGTTCCATTGCATTCCCAGGACAGGTTCCCCCAAATTAGTACAAGAACCCAATATCTTACGGTGTCACGGGGTCCCCAACTGCTTACCTGAGCATCATACTTCTCAGTCTTCCTCTCGGATTCACTATGGGTGCCAAACTGTTGTAAGATTAATATAGTGTCAGTTGACTCAGGAGACTATCATCACAGCAAAGCTGGCACTGGAGCAATAAACAGTATAGGCCACTCAACTACCCCGGTGCCAATAGTGGCTGTACCCAGCCTCTGGCCTAGGCATTGGCCACTCCTGCCTGTTCCACCATCAAAAAGGCAGCCCAGTCTTCTGATGAATCAGGTGAAGAAAGAATTAGCAACTGATTAGAAAGCTGAAGGGCGCTCTACTAGTGAAGTCCTACAGCTAAGAACCACAGAGCCTGCCTGTGTGAGGACCCTCCCCGTCCCGTGGGGACACTCTTGCATGCATGTGCTCGTGTGCTGGGAAGCTCTGTACCAGGTAGCAAAGACAGGATAAAGTATGCCCAGAAGGTTCAGCACTAACTTGAAGGGGACTACAAAATGACGGCCTGGCCAGTCTGCTCAGGAAAAGCTGTATCTGGAGTAGTCACGAGAGGTCTCACCTGAAACACAGGTCTCAAGCCCCTCCAGGCCACTGTCATTTTCAATGCCTTCTTCACTTTCCAAAGCTGAAGAGAGACAAGGAAATGTACATTTAATTGTGAGATGCTGGATAAGGAAGACTGGCACCCTCACCCCTGGGCTCACTAGTCACTCATCTTTTTCCCTCCACCTCTCATGGCTATGGACTGGGAGAGCGCTGCACCACCTATACTCCTGACTGTCCACTAGGTGGAATGTGCAGTCACTGGAAAACACCAGGAAACCAGTACTCACACCTACCCTAAATCTAGCCAGTCTTCATCCTGGGCCCCAAGTCTTTCCCTAGACTCACTAGGATCCATGGCCCGAGGATCAACATCCTCACTGTAACTTTGTGCCAGCAGCATTTACTAAGGTCAGGTCTAGAACATTGCCTCCGGGATGGATTTTCATGCTGTCACTGTGACAGGCACCTTACTGTGAAACCCATATCTTAACAAACATTTACAAGAGTACGTTCTCAACAGAACCAACTCTGAGAACTAGCCTGCTCTGGATCTGGCCTGCTTGGTGCTTTCCTTCCAGACTGGGCCCCATATGGCTGGCTACCTCCCTGGCTTGCTCGCTCGCTCCCTCCCTTCTCTTATTGGATATTTTATTAATTTATATTTCAGATGTTATCCCCTTTCCCCATTCTCCCCCCCTGAAACTCTCTCTCACATCCCCCCCTCCTGCTTCTATAAGGGTGTGCCCCCACCCACCCACCCACTCCCACCTCCCTGCCCTCGAATTCCCCCACACTGGGGCATCCAGCCTTCACAGGACCAAGGACCTCCTCTCCCACCAATGCCAGATAAGGCTATTCTCCACTACATATACAACTGGAGCCGATGGCTCCTTTCTATAAGCACTCAGCAGCACAGGGTCACAAGCTGTCAAGTGGCATTAACTACTGTCCACATGAGTGTTCCATTCCAACTTCCTATCAAACCAGGAGCTTCTTCAGTGTCATATCATCCTTCTGTTTCACTTAGAGCTTATCAAACTTATTAATATGGGTCTAACATAATCTACTGTTCCAAGATGTACCCTTAGATACCTCCTTACCCGCAGCTGCCTCTCTAAACCTGTTTCTCGAGGTGTGTAGGTCCCCAGATAGCCTGTTTCAGCACTCACAGCAGCTGAGCAAGTGTTGAAGTTCACAGACCTCACAGAAATCCCAGTCCTTCTGACACAGCATGGTGCCCAGGACTCACCTCAATGGCAGCCCCAACACCTGCAGGGATCAGCACCAGCAGGCTTGTCTGTTCATCCAGCAGGAAGAGGAAGATGACTACAGTGCTGAAGCAACGCCAGAGCACTGGAGACATGAACATACAAGGAGGTGAGGGCAAACTGCATCTATCCCTTGCACACACCTCTAGCCATCTATAAACCTGTCTCCCCTCCCCCTCTCTCCTGTTAGCCACAAACAGCTGTGCTGGAGGTAGAGCTCAGCAGAAGAGCCTGTGCCTAACAGCATACAGTCCCCGGGTTTTATGCCTAGAACAGGGGAGACAAAAGGGATACCCTGCAACTCTTCAAAGCACTTTAATTACCAGAAGCCAGAGTGGAGTGGAGGGTAGAGGGCATGGCCTAAGCAGGTACCAGATCTGAGTGACAGTCAAGACACTAGTAAGTACAGATACTGGTTGGCTGCCCGTGCTGAGTGCTTCCATACTCTATACTCTCTTGTTTTGTACCACTGTAGAGTTTGTTTCTTTTATAAAGCTGTGCTTTTGCTCACAGGATGTACTTTGCAGACATAGTACGGTCAGGGCTACAGGTACCAGATTCGGCAGGAAGCTTCTCCACAGGTGCCTGATGAGACACTGAATGGCTTCCCTGGAAGCCTTGTGTTTTACACTCACTGGGCCAGATCCTGCCAGTCAGATCCAGCTCTTGCTGGAGCAGCCTCTCAATTCGATCCTTTACACTTGCACCTGTACTTACCTCAAAGCCTGCTACCATCATGACAACTCTACCTACTAGCCACTGCCCCTTCTTTTATACAGCAAAACCATCATCCTGGATCTTAGTCAGTGAAAGGATTCTGCAGAGTCAGGTCTCACTGATGAGGACACTGCTCCAAGTACTGGTGATTTATTTAAAAACTGACTCTAAAGCCAGCAGTCAGAGTCCTATCAAGCAGGAGGGAGCTGGTTGACAGAAGGCCTGGTGCTGTATTGGAATCTATGAGCAACCAAGCTGCCTAACAGGATCCTGCACCTTGTGCCTCCACACCCTCATTTAGAAGGCCTGTGCCTGTGCCTATAGCCTCAGTGGGATTCGGAGATGCTCACTGACTGCTGAGACAGGGCCTGGGGTTATGCTGCCCAACTTAAGAAGCATCTCATAGCCAACCACAAATCCAGGACTGCTGAGGAGCAGGCAAGAGTTGCAAGCTTCACAGGGAGCCCCCGGGCAGGTGGACTGTTCCTGGGCCCTACCTGCTTTGGTAGACATTCCAATCATGCTCTTCTTTTTCTTCCAGAAACTGATGTCATTTTTAAATGCCAGGAAATCAAAAAGAAGCTGTAAGGAACAGACAGGACAGCAGCGTGCAGTCTAGTTACTCACAGCACTTTCACCGACTGACCAGGCAGTCTACAAGTACACTACGCCCAAGCCTTGGGTTTAGCAGGACATGTTCACTGTCTACCAAACCCACCACCACACGTTTCAAAGGCCACAATTGTGGAACTTGGAGGGAGACATTAGTGGGACATTTTTCAAACATACATCTTTGACTCAAATCCCAGGTAGAGTATATCTTGGGTTGTGGCCAACTAGGTCTCACCCATTACTTGTAACTGTTCAGATTCTCACTGTGTGACCTCTTTACAGTCACCCTTGCAGACAGTGGCCTTATAAAGTTACACTTGCTTTGAGTAACTAGTATCCAGAAGGTCCACTATATCCCATGCCTCCCTACTTTGCACCCTGACTGTACCCAGCACACTGCAGAGAGCTCTCTAGTTTCTCTGTGCACTATATATAACACACGATACACACAGGTAGGACCACTCACTTTCCTAGATGGGCAACACAGTTCTAGAGGTAATGGCACCTGGACAAGGAACAATAGGAGCCAGAGGCTGTGCAGAACCAGGAGCTAGGTCAGCTGACCCCAACTGTATGTGCCAGTGCCCTGTGAACCACCCCAATGTCTGTCCCTATTCCCTGTGACAAGAACCCAGGGGACAGCTCACGTGAAAGGCTGCAACAAAGAAGGTCAATGCTAAGAGATATAAGTTGGTGTCTACGAAAATTCCCTTCAATTCATCTGCATCTTTTTCTGAAAACCCTGTAAGAAAAACACATTATAATTCAAGAGCCATTTTAGTCTTATCTAATGTCACGAGTATTCTTCCGACTGTAGAAAATGTACATCTTGTCTGGAGTAAAAGTCAACAGAAATTGTAGCATTTAAAATGCGGTGTTCTGAATAAAGCCAGTTCCAGCTAACTCCTACAGTCACACTCTAAGGGATAAAAGGAGCCGAAGCACTGCGTGCTTCTTGACAA
This sequence comes from Rhabdomys pumilio, assembly GCA_030674055.1. NCBI lineage: Eukaryota > Metazoa > Chordata > Mammalia > Rodentia > Muridae > Rhabdomys > Rhabdomys pumilio. Next base: position 72,141,972 of record JANHMN010000014.1, on the reverse strand, counting down.
GGCCAAAGGTGACCCCACAAATGACCCCTTGCAGGAAGTACAGCAGCGTGGGTCCGTGTCAGCTGTTGAACAAGGAGCCACAGCATGGCTTGGATTCACCAAACACCGAATTCCACCCTGGCCTAGGTCCCTGGGGCACTCACCGAACTGCTGCAGGGAGTACACGGCATCCTGCATGTGGATCCAGAAGCGCAGCCGCCCCAGTGAGATCTTGTCGTAGGACACTGTGAGTGGCAGCTCAGTGGTAGATCGGTTTATCACCTGCCACCAAGAAGTCCAGAGGTGAGGGAGGGCCATCAAACAAGGCCAGGACTCAGTGCAACACCCTGCAGCCATGTACCAGATCCCAATAAACCTTGATACCCTGATAGGTCCCTGCATAACCTTGTGCAGCTCCTTGCTAGCCACGGTGGGCCTTACAGGGTTCAAGGTCTGATGCAAGGTCATTCTTCTTCCTAGCCTCTTTCATGTTCAGACTGAGCCTTTCCTATGGGATGGCGTTCTGCCTGCCAGCTAGTGTCTCCAATCTGAACCACCCACTGACATTGGTGGGCACTCACCCTTTCACCAGCTACATCCCAATGTATTACTTCTAACTAAGCAGCACCCTGTCCCTGTGTCTCCAGCATTTTTCAAGCTTCACAAACCCTGAGAACTGGAAGATAGGCTCACAACTAGCACTGGCTAGAAACTGCTCAGCTTACTAGTCGAGCCAAGAAAAGGTAAGAATGACTAGCTGAGGTGCCATGGCCCTGTCCTAGAAGAGTGGGAGACTGAGCACAAGCAGGGAAGGCCTAAATGTTCTCAGGTGAACCATGAAGAGACAGCACTTCAACTCACACCCTGTAGCAGGTGAATGTGGTCATGTTGATTGTGCAGGACATGTCAGAAGCTGACACATATCATCCATCTAATCTTCTGCCCCAACCTCCTGCACCAACAACGTTGGTGTCAAAGGCATGATAGTCACTCACAATGGAGCTAGCAACCTGAAATGTGTCAAGGTTAAGCAGCCACCAGGCTTAGGACTTGGTAGCTAGGTGCTGGGGCTCTTCACAACACAGACACCTGCTGTACTGTAGGCAGCAGAGGCTTCTGAACACACCCTAAATGGCCAGATTTGTCCCAGGGATGACACTGTAAGATCCCATCAGACAGCTTGTTGGTTGGGCCACCCTAGCAGACTAGGCTGTCGCCTAAAGACAATATTCCTGAGAAATGGCACACATGAGACAAAGCAAAAGATACAAAAATAGGCACCAAAGCAAAGCTAGTTGCCTATGTGCTCACTTCTATGTCTAAGTAGGGTTTACCAAAGGTACTGTAGCATTTAAGGATTCCAACAAGGACCATTAGAACACACAATCTGCAGATGTTGGCCTATAGCCTCTGCCTCTATCTACATATGGATACCTAGGCACAAAAATACAGTCACTGGACACAATTTCCCAATTGCTTACAAGAAGTCAGCACTATGCAGTCTTGCAGTATGTTTGGACAGCCTCAGGTTTACAAAGTAGTTTGTACATTTTATACGACCCACTGTTGTGAGCTTTAAACATGGAAAAACCAAGTCAGAGAAGGGGGGGGAGTCAGTCAGCCCTCCTTACTATGAACTGCCCTGTCCCTAACCCACAGGTCATCCAGGTGAACGTGATACCCAAGGAAAGTAGAGGACACTGTATTAGGGATTGTGGGGGCTTGCCATACTGAGCCACAGCCAGAATAAGCCCAGGCAGGCTCTGAGGGGAACCCTATAGTAAGTTCCCTGCTCTCCAAGCCTTGATTCTGTTCAGGAGGAGATCTAGGCTGGCTGTTAGGGAACACTAACAAATGACAGTGGGAGAGGCACACAGGCGCTCACTTAAAATCTTTGCTCACCTGTGACCCCAGTCACAGCTCTCCTTTCCTATCCCAACTTATTTCCACTGCAAAGAACACTGACACAGCTCCTGGCAGCAGCTACTACAATGAACACAAGGTATTTAGCATGGTACTTCATGTGATGTTAACCACTGTTATTCTCCTTATAATGCAAAGCCAAAATTCAGCCACATTTCTACTACTCTCAAAACATCGTTGTTCTCTTTGGAAAAATAGCATCTTTATTGCCTATAAAAAGAGCATTAGAGTAGCCATTTCACCTCCCCAGGATACTGGCATTGCTCATGGCTATACTAAGAGTCATGGCTCCACCCTAGGCTTGGTTCAGGTATGAATCCCTGGTCCCACAGCAGGACTATCCTCAGGACAAGAACTGTGCAGGAAACCATGAAGCATAACAAGTCTCACAAGCCCTAAGAGTCTATCACCAGAAGGAGACCCCACAAGCAGCTTCCACAAGCACTAGAGCCCAGCTAGGTACTGAGACCTCTATGTGGGCCCAACATGTGCCAAGAGGCATCACTTTCCACTCTGAAGGAAGCTCTGTGCTGTATCCAGAGCAAGGCACAGAGAGCATAGCTCACCATCAGGTCTTTCACCCGGTTGCTCAGCTGGTCAATGAACAGGATGGGGAGGTAGTGCACTGTCTTCCCAAGTTGAATCCTGGGGGTTTGAAGCACAACAACTTACAGTCAGTGTCAGATTTATCTCCTGGCGTCATTAAATATGTTAACAAACTAGGAGTATCCCAGCCAGCATCACTGTTGGCTGCATCTTGGCTACTGGAATCTCAGAACTTTCCAAACAGAAGCAAGAGATGGTAGCATCCCATGACAACAGTTATAGCCACAAGTAGGAAGACCCACACACCTCCCTCTAAGTGAGTGACAGGGCACTAACTAGGACACAGGGTAGCCTGGAAGGAAGCTACCCATACACTGTAGCTATGTGAGAGGAAGGCTGGAGACAAGGTCAGAGCTGGCCATTTCTGTATCAAATGCTTAAAATTTGAAGCATGTACACAAATCAGAATTTATGTAAAAAAAAAAAAAATTAGGGTTGAGGATTTAGCTCAGTAGTAGAGGAGTTCTTGTTTAACAGGTACAATGTCCTGATTTGATTCCCTAACACCACATACACATAAAGATTTAAATCTTACAAAATATGGAATTTTTGACAATGCCAGAGAAATTATCTGTTGTGAATAGCAGTGACTCTCAGCTAGCCAATCTCAGAAGCCACATGACACCATGAGGGCATACTGATGGATCTCGGCACTGGGCTTTGTGAACACCATCACAGGTCCACATAACTAAGGATGGCAAGCAATAGTTAGGTCACACAACCTAGAGAGGAAATCTGTAAGTGAATCCAGCTACAAAATCTCCCATTTCATGGCCCAGGTAGCATGAGGACAGGACAAAGCCAAGAGTGTACAGTAGTCACAGCTAACTTATGCTTTTTGTTTCAGTGCAGGTGGGATACTTTCCTAGACTAAAGAGTAAGATGGCTGGGCAGTAGTGGAACACACCTTTAATCCCAGCACTTGGGAGGCAGAGGCAGGCGGATTTCTGAGTTCGAGGCCAGCCTGGTCTACAGAGTGAGTTTCAGGACAGCCAGGGCTACACAGAGAAACCCTGTCTCGAAAAACCAAAGAGTAAGATGTCCCAGCTGGAATTTCACTCTTTCTCTCAATCCTGTCAGGCACCTTGATCATCATAACCTCTTGGTGGCTAAGCGAAGAGCTTAATGGGTTCTGTGGCAGGGCAGCTCACAGCACAGGCAGGGTCCAGAACTCAGGTATGGTATACTCTGTTTGGGCTCACCAAACTGATGCCTGCTCTGCCAACAGTTCAGTTCTAAGAATAGCTTCTCTCCCTGGGCTCCATTTGAAACTTACATCTTCATGTACCGATGTACATCTGCAGGCAGGGAGGAACCATCAAAGACAAAGTCATCCACCATCACATTCAAGGTCAGCCTCGGTCGCCAGTGGGAGACGGGTTCATCTAGGGCATTCAATGGCTTCTTCTCTGCTTCTATCTGCTGCTACAGGATAGAAATTGAGGCTATACTACCTAAGACCAGACTGTGGCAACAGAGTGGTCTTGGTCTCTATCTGAGAAGCCACTGGCTCCCTAGACAGGCAAAAGTGGGGAAGGAGGCCTACTTGGCTGTTCTAGTGACCTTGGGCTACCAGTCTCAGAGCACTTCCTCCCACCTGGTTCTACGAGACCTCGAGGAAGCAGCACTGAGAGATCAGCGACTGGGGATCTAACAGAGGCCCGCACCCCTGTTGGCTAGGGAAAGACTACCAAGAGACAATGCGGGAGCAGGTGTAAGTGAGTGCAGTGCACTCTGGGAGATGCACAGGGTCAGGCATCTGTTCTAGATAGAACTAGACCCAGGGAGAAAACTCTGGGCAAATCAGCTTTATCTCAAACCAGGAAGACTCGGCTAGGAAGCAGCACCACTCTATTTCCTCCTGAACACCAGCTCTCACACAGCACTTCACATTCCCAGCAGCAATGGCCACAGCCTGCGCTTATGGTTCCAGAAGCTTCATGCCCATCACAAACAAGATACCAGCCGGCTCCCAACACGGCCATCATGAAGCCCTCTCCACCTGCCCCCAAGGAGACAGTGGGGGACCACAAATAGGAAGAGGATTTTAAAATCCACTCCCACCCCTAGACTATGGCTGCTTTCTGCAAAGCTGCCATCATTCTTATTTTGTGACTTGTTTTAGCTTCTACTCAATATGGAAGCAGACAGTGAAAATCTGTTTTCTGCCATGGGCCCATGAATGATTCCCTTGCCTCAAAAAGTCTTAGTCTACAGTTCAGACTGGTCTCGAAGCTATGGCAACCTTCCTGTCTCAGCCTCAAGTACTAGCATATCCAGAATGAACCATCTTGCTTGGCTGAACAACCACTTTCGTGAGTAAAATTTCTTTTGCATACAGTTTTCTACCGGTGAACAAAATATAGATAGTACTGACATCCTTCCTCTAATTTTGAATTACAAGCATAGATGCCCAGGCATGCAGTCCTACACTGTGTGCATGTACATGCATGCACCCGTGTGTATATGATGACTCTCACCTGAAAGTACAGGTGAACTCTGAATAACTGCCCTTCCAAGAAGGCATAAACACTCACCCAAAGATGCAGGAGGCCTTGAGCCAGAGAAGGAGTCTGCTAGAGTGCTATGAATCACCATTCATCACTAACCTGATGTACTCTATCTACAAATCCATGGGATACAATTCAAATGAAAGATAATTCATTCAAAGTCCTTTAAGCTGCCATTATAAACATGCACACAAACTCTGAACAAGCAGACAGGCTTGCTACAGTGATCTGTTAAGAACCTTACCTGTGTATCAGACTCCCCAGTGAGCAAGTTAATTTCTTCCGGTTTGGGGATCATGTAGGTAGTCAGAGTACTGACCACGTGTACCTGTTTCCCATCTTGCCAGGGCAGAATCCCAGCATGATGTAGGAAAATATATGCATACAGCGTCCCATTGTTTCTTGTTTTCTTTGGTACAGAAACATTAACTGTCCTAAAACAGAAGAGTCATTTTAAACATGCATATGTTAGGTTCCATGTATATTACATAGCCCCGACAGTCCTCAAACTCAAGTTATTCCTGCTGCAGCTTCCCAAGCAGCTGGGATTAAAGGTGTGCACCACCATACTATCTTACATTGTTTATACACACGTCAGCTAATCATCTCTTTAGATTTACACAGTCTAATTTTAGTTCAGAACTGCTAAAAATGAAACCCACCTGCCTGTGACTTTACTGACGTCAGAACACTACTGTGTTCCAAGCACTATGAAAGTTACAGCACTCCCCACCTCAGTTAGCGCCTCAGAAGGGACTACGACTTGCTTTAAAAGGCACAGTGGGAATGGCTACGAAAGCACACAGGGTGTGGACTCCTCTAACGCTTCTAAAAAGAGGTGTCTCCACCAGGGAAGTGAGAGAGCTGACTCTAGACACCTCCACTGTGGTGTTTCTGGCAGGTGTAAACAGAAGTGGAGCTCAGGACTGGCTTCATGCTTCTTCAACTTCCTCCAGGCTCCAAAATGAATGTTTCACTATCTATCCTGGCACGGGTCAATGAACAGGAGCCAGGGTTTACCCCTATAAAACTATTGACTGGAGATCCAACCTCCATTTCAAGATAGGCATCGGTAGTTAATAACTACCCTAGGGCCACAGGCTAATGGGCCTGGACAATGGGTGGGACCTGAAGACTGGTTGACTAGTGAGCTCGATGCTTGTTGGGCAGAACAGGACCTTGATTTGATGAGTAACCTTATTTGAACGTTTACAAGTTAAAAAATCATATGCCAAATGCTAAACCGTGTTAATCCTCAAAAGTTACTGTACATAGTTGAACATTGAGATCTATACTCTAATGCCAAAGGTCACTTACTTATAAGTAACAGGTGAACTACTCCTACTAGGTAGATCATGTATCACTCCTTGGGAGACTACATGGGCGGTGGTAAACCACACTGACATCAGACGGCTGTAAAAGCTAGTTTCTAAGTGACAAACTCAGCACCTGTTACTCTGAGCTTGACTGTTTACACAGACCCTAGACAGGAGTGCTTCTGTAGGATGTCCTCACTCTATACACAATGCTATTCATGACATCCTGGAACCCATCTCTGGCAATGTGTCCCACATCCACACCTTTCAAATTTGGACTCCACATCAAAGTCTTCCACGTTCAAGACCAGGTCCACATTGTTCTCTGCACCAAGGCTGGACCGTGTGGTGGTGTAAACACTCAGCTGGAAAGAGTGAGCAAGAATGAAAAGCCAAAAGGTCCAGACAGAAAACATGTAATTATTGTGGGAGGGTAGCAGTCTAAGGGCTACCTCTCAGAGGGTGAGCTTGGGCAAAATGGCTTTGTGTGATACTGCTGTGAACAAAGAACCTAACTGTAGAGTTAACCTGTCCTGAATTCCCACCAGAACCAGGAAGTGGCACAGGTGATGTGAGGGTAGGGCTAGCAGCCTGATTCGAGTATGACTGGAGATCTGGTAGCTTCCACTGGGGTCCTGTTAGTTCATACGTGTAGGGCAACTCGATCTCAGTTATAATCGGGGCAGAGCAGGGCACCAAGGGGTAACAAGAGGGCAGCAGAGAACAGAGAAGTCCTAACTCCAGCTCTGACTGCCACCTAATCAGAACACTGGACAGTGACATCAGTGATAAGGGGCAACGCTGGTAGCCCGAAACCCGTCTCTGACCAGTGTCAGTAGAGGTGGTCGTATCTGGCCGGGGGGCGCCTTCTTGGGGCTCCTCGACGCTCACCTGCAGTTTGGGCCGCCGGGCCAGATAGGGCTGGATGCAGTTGGCGTCACCCGAGCACGGACGGGTATAGACGATACCGTACATGACCCAACAGGTATGCACCACGTACACCACGAACACGCCCACCACCAAGCTGGTAAAAGAGCTGCGGCCGCTCCACATGGCGCCGCAACCTGCGGGCCGAGGGCCGCCGCCCGCCGCTCACGGGAGAGCCGCCGCGCGCCGCCGCCTCCGCCGCGGGGAAACCAACGCGCCTCGCGCGGGCCGCCGGCCGCCCCGCATGCTCCCGATACCCACACCCGGCGCCGCGGGATTCGTCGGATTTGCCGGCCGCCGCTTCCGGGAACCGAGCCACCGGCGGAAGTGGGCGCGCGCGGCCCTCTGGGAGACAGGCGCTCTGCCACGCACGCGCGACCGCACGCTTGGCGCGCGTGCGTGACATCAGCCTCTTGCGCCGTCTTCCCGGCATGCCCCGGGGAGCCCAGGTGGACCCGGTTCTTGGACAGATTCGTTTCTGTGGGTTGCTCTCCTTATTCCGGGCCCCCTGCAGCTTTACTGCAGGTTGACGGCGGCGCTCCAGGATGATGGCGGGGACCATAATGCTGGCCTCCTAGCTCTTCAACGTCTAGAGTAGTGTCCAAAAGTTAGGAAAACACGGGAGACTCAGGAAATTCAAATACTGATTTCTCGGGTGTGAGGTTACTGTGTTGATAACGTGCAGTTCAAGATGGCCAGAAAAGGTCAAAAAGACCTTTTACAGGTCAGTTGCCCCTTTTGTCAGAATAATGAGTTCCTTTGGGGTAATAAAAATATAAATGTTGGTCCTATCTAACATATGCAGAGGTAGGTTATGTCTCAAGGAGACCTTTTTCTGGACTTGCACGCATTGCCAATCAGATAAAACTATCTGGACTCATGAACTTATTCAATTTACATCCCGATGTCAACCCCCACTTTCTTCCTATCCCCTTCCCCCTTTTCATCCGAGAAGAGGGGAGGCCACTCAGATAAAACCATCAGGGTCCATTAATTATCTATTCACTTTATTTGCCCATGCCAGCCTCCACTCTCTTCCCCTCCCCTCACCCCCTTCTCTGTGAATGGGAAGCCCTCTTGGGTACCAACCCACCCCTGGCACATCAAGTAACTGCAGGACTGGCCACATTCTCTCAATACTGAGGACAGACAAGGCAGCTCAGTTAGAGGAACAGGATCCACAGGTAGGCAACACTGACAGGCCCTGGTCCATTTGTTGGGGGAACTTGAATGAAGACCAAGCTGCATGTCTGTTACATGATGTGGAGTGTGGGTTGTATGTCCAGCCCATGTATGCTCTTTGGTTGGTAGTTCAGTCTTTGGGAACCCCCAAGGGCCCAGGTTAGTTGACTCTGTTGGTCTTCTTGTGGATTCCTGTCCCCTCCAGGTCCCTCAATCTGTTCTCCAACTCTTCCATAAGACTCTCTGAGCTCTGTCTAATGTTTGGACATGGGTCTCTGTATCTGTTTTGGTCACCTGCTGGGTAGAGCCTCTTAAAGGACTGTTATGCTAGGCTCCTGTCTGCAAGTATAACAGAGTATCATGAATAGTAACAGGGACTGGTTCTTCTGAGCTTAATTTTAATCTCCTTAAATATTTCTTGGTTTACAGTATATACAATTTCTAGAGTGAAATGGCCCATGCTGTGACAGAGCCCAGAATGGTGGCCAGCAGAGATCAAGGATGGGGCAAAAAATGATTCCTCCTGTTTTCAGAAGTTTGTTGCAATAGGTGCTTTTCAGTAGTGACCAGTTCCTTACTCTATGGTGGCCTCACAAACTGTCCCTTGAAGTTTTGGAGCTCATTGTTCCCATAGGCATGCCCTGTTACAGCATTCTCATGTTTCTCACACATGCAATCAGGAGTGTGACTGGGAATTTTGTAAAAATGGTGCCATTAAATTGAAGGATTCAGAAATGGAGCACTTGTTTCAGCCTAAGGGTATCTTAGGGTTTCTATTGCTGTAATGAACACTATGACTGAAAGAAATTTGGAGAGGAAAGAGTTTATTTTGCTTATACTTCTACATCACTGAAGGATATTAAGGAAGGATCTGAAGCAGAAGCCATGGAGGAATGCTGCCTAGTAGCTTACTCCCATGGCTTGCTCAGCCTGTTTTACGAAAGCACTCAGGATCACCAGCCCAGGAGTGGCACTGACACATTAATTATCAATCAAGAAGATGTACCACAGACTTTCCCACAGGCCAGTCTGGTGGGGACATTTTCTCAATTGAGTTTCCCTTTTCCCAAAAGACTCTAATTTGTATCAGACTGATATCAAACCTGCTATCACAGAGCTTGGGAGGAATCACAGGGAAACTGGCTAGGTCTGAACAGGTTGAGGCAGGATTTGTGGTTACAAAGACAGGGGTGGTACTTGGTCACAAACTCCTATGGGGCTGGAGCAGAACCATTGGATCCATCTAAGACTTCTTTGTCAAATGAATCACCTCTTTAGGGTCACTTATTCCTATGATTTTGTCAGCCTCCCAGTGATATCTGACAGTCCTATGTCTCTGGCCTTCCCTCCAGTTGATCTCAGTGATGTAAACCTAATGCACATAAAGCCTTCAAGTTCTTTGCAAAATTGTCTTGCTTGTAGGTTACTCTTCCTGTTCTTGTTAACTGGTGGATGAACCTATGATCTTCAGTAGACTGATGGAGTGAGGCTCATCTACAAATGATAGGATGCAGGAAGTCCTCAGAAGTGGTTTCAGAACCCAGGAGGTCAGGGGATTCCCACTATTCCTCAAATATCTATTTTTTTTTTTTGTCAAGGTCCCAGGTCCATTTTTATAGCTGAAATGGGCTTGGTCACACCTTGGACATTCTCCATTTCTGCTGTCATCCTTGCTTACTTCAAGAGTGGGGCATTTGCCATTTGGGGTCTCACTAAGAAAGAGCCTGTACAACTGCACAGATTTCCTGAGAGATTTGCTATTGTGGATCTCTCTTGGGGCCTGGACAAGTACCTATTCGAGCGCGCGCGCACACACACACACACACACACACACACACACACACACACACAGCCCTGCCCTGTTTGAGTCTTGCACAGGAGGGAGCTCCAACTGAAGCTTGGCTTCTGAGCTAGGTCAGCATGTGATAGCATTCCAAGTTGGCACCCTTTGTCAAGCACCAGTTCCAGCAGGGCCCCTTGAATTTACTTTTTGTCTTTCAACATTCTTTACATTTATAGAAACTTCTTGTTCAAATCCCAGAAACTAGTGTTCTACCTTTGCTGGACTCTTGCTCTCATAGCTCATCCAGTCAGCTCATCCAGTCTCAGATATCTTGGACAACTAGGTATAACTGAAGTCTAGGAAGCAGTGTCTGTTTAGATATTAGGGATAATTCCCTTTCCAGCACTGACTTTAGCTTCATGAACACTGGCCACGCATGTTCACCCACACCCACACCCAGAGAGGGGAGGGGGAAGGGGGAGGGAGGTGGAGAGGGAGAGGGACTATTTTTAAAGGAGTACTGGAGAGTCAAAGTAGTAAAATTGATTTATTTTTGGTTCTGCAGAAGCCAGAGATCGGCCAAGACAAAATGGCTGGCATGCTGATTTCATGCAAAGCAGTAGTTTTTATATTCCTAACTGCATTTTTTTTTTTACAAAAGGACTTATTTATTTTATGTATGTAAGTACACTGTTGCTCTCTTTAGATACACTATAAGAGGGCATCGGATCCCATTACAGATGGTTGTGAGCCATCATGTGGTTGCTGGGAATTAGAAGAGCAGTCAGTGCTCTTTACTGTCCAGTCCAGCTGGACAATCAAGTGGGACCCTTAGACCCCGTGGAGAGGACTGAGATGCATGAGAAAATGAGGAACAGCAAGTCAAGAAGTCTTATCAAGCTGGCAAAGATTTTTATTGTTCACACAGGTTATATACTCTGAAAATAGGATATGGGGAGAGGTAGGAAAGGAAAGAGGGCTTTGCAGGTAGAGGAAGCTAGCTGCAGCTGTGGGGTCTAACTAAGTTATACCTGTTGTTCTCACAAAGCCTTGCTGTTACCAGGGGTTCTAAAAACTTCTATCTAGCAGGATGTTGGCTAAACCTAGAGATCAGGAGGAAGGGTTACTAAGGTGGGTTGCTATGAGGCCTTGTTTGAAGTTCTGAGAACTGACAAGTGAATCATGGAAGGTAAGCAGAAAGAAGATTAGTAGGTAGGAGAGCCAAGGGTGAGTGTTTGCCAAGAGTAAGGCCTTGCCATGGCTTCCCACACTTTACCAGAGTCGTCTCTCCAATCACATTTTTATTACCCCAGAATTTCTCATTGAGTTCTTCATGGAGGGACAATCATGTGATATCTAGTATTGCCTCCTCTCCAAGTTCCTCATTCTGTCGGCTCAGAACACAAAGCCTTACCTAATGTATTTCCTGTGCCTCAATCTCCTTCTTTCCTGATATGTGGTTTCGGTCATGTAATACACTGCCTGATACATTTCAACCCGCAGATGAACTGACAGCATCCAGACAAGCAGATACCAACTGCCAGCTTTAGGAGGAAGCCGAGGCCGCCTACTTATTTATGGTTCTCTGATGAGCTCTAAGTTTGCCTTGTCCTGAAACCAAATCACATGATTCATTTCGTACATTCTCACAGAGAAGATACTACACACCATGGTACATAAGAGCATGTACTGTTCTTACAGACGATCAGAGGTAAGTCCTCAGCAATCATAGCTCTCCCCCCTCACACGTATGTGTATGTGAGTATGTGCCGTATCCATGTTAGCAGGTGATATATTAACTTTTAAATGTCTTCTCATTACTGTCATTTGAAGTCCCTTAGAACATTTCAGAAAACAGGTTCACAAAAAAAAAACTTAGCTGAACCTTTTGTTTGCATTCACTGTGGACTCTGGCAGTGGCACAGTGATAATGCAGGATGCTTGGGAAAGTGCAAAGTCAAGATGCTTTGTCCCTTTGTAAAATCCTGGGCCACGGTCAGGACACAAAGGAGCAGGAATGGCTTTCCCATGATGCACTGTCCCTTCAGTCTTGGGTAAGGGAGAAAAGATACAGGAGAATAGGTGGTAGGGCAGGCTCTGGGCTTTGCATGGTGCACACGGCCTGATTTGTCTCCAGTGACTCAGGACTGGGACTAAATGTCAGCTATTTAGGCAAGGAAGGCATGAAACCCCTGCTTCATGTTCACCCAGGGCTTGCATTTCAGACTCCAGGCTGCCAGGTGCATTCGGTCATGTTTAATTATAATCTGTTTGGCGCTCAGGACTCTTCAGTGCTCTGCCTAGTCCTGGGGCTGATCACCCCCAATGCTATAGGGAAGGGGCTTCTATCCTCTTAGTGGGGTTTGGGAGCACTAGAGTTAGAGGGGGAGGGTGAAGGTGGTAGGCAGTAGAGGCAGGCTTCTAAACATGAAGACTTGGATTTCTTGATTCCACCGATGCAAACTGATGTGGTGTGGACATTGCTGGTCCTCTAGGGTCATTACCCTCATTGATGGTCCAATTCTACTGAAGGAAAATCAATGGGGTTGCCAGTGTCAGCTGTAAAACACAGCCCTGTCATTATCGTACACAGAGCCAGGCCAGCTTCCCACAGAGCTGTCAGTGTGATTCAAGTCTGGGGTTTATAGTTACCTCAAGAAATCTGGTTTTGAGCAAATAATAGATTATATTCTCTGGAGCTCATGGGGAGCTAAACAGCTTCTGACAGCCAACAAGCTCACGGAAATGGTTCTTTTTGTGGCAGACATGAGGCTGCATCTGTTGTCTCATCAGGCCGTCAAGCTCCAAGCTAATGCCTTTGCTAAGCACTGGATCGTCCCTGGCTGTCTCTGTAATTGCCCCCCTGACAAGTGCAATAATGACAGCTCTGGATCTACTACCTCAAGACCTAGTGCTGGGGCACAGAGCCCTTCCTAAGTCAGGAAAAGCTACCACAAACACAGCAGATAATGGGTTCCTAAGACATAGATGCAGATGCAGGCACCTAACTGTTCAGGCACATCAGAGAGCACACTTTACTGCAAGGCACACTGGTGGAACCCATCAAGAATCAACATCAAGTGGGTAAAAAAGGATAAGTTTATGTGGCAGCCTCTTGCTGAAACCAGTTCCCATAATTCAGTCAGTTCATGCAGTGTTCCCAAGTGAGGATAAAAAAGTCATATTGCATAAAGAATATAAAGAAGAGGAAACTGAGCCAAGAAAGGAGTATTTCCTATAGATATTTGAGGGGGTCATCTTCATTAGGTAAATTGAATGAGGACAATCTATCCTAAATGAGGATGGTACTATTCCTTAGCCCTGGGTCCTGGACTTTATAAAAAGAAAAAAGTAAGTTGACCATGGTATTCATCACCCCCTGCTTCCTGACTGCTAATGAAACTTGACCAACTGCTGTAATCTTCTGTTACCAGGACTTCACATTGTGATAGACTGGATCCTTGAACTGTAAGCCAGAGTCAACTCTTTCTCTTTTAAGTTGCTTTCTCAAGGTATTTTTATAACAACAAGAAAAATAACTAAACCACGGGCATTGTTTGGCTTCCACTTGAGAGGACAATTGTTTAAGTAACAGCAATAACACCAGTGGAGAAGATCTACATTCCTTACCCATGGAGGTGTTCAGTTGCCCTGGGATTGCATCCTTGACTCAGCTAATGGACATCTGCAACTGTCTGTTCAAGTGTATTCCTCATAATGAATCAGGACATGTAGGAAAAAGATCTTGAATTCTTTGAGCCACCCTGGAAAGTTATTGAACCCAATGTTGGGGGAAGGAAAGTTGTAGCCAATATGGATAGAAGTGTGAGCCCTGGGGATTGGAATCTACTTGCGACTGGAAGGTGAAATGGGGATCTTTATGATGCTGAGTCCTTATCCTGGAGGCTCTACACTGAACCAAGTCTTTGATGTCAGAAGTAGATTAAAAGGTAAGATACTCAGTGCCCACAGAGTGAGTCCTGGGGGATTGCTTAAGTGAGAAACACGTACATTTCAGGTGAGATGTACTCTGCAGGTTTTTCTATTCACAAAAGAAAAAAAATCAGTTTCCTTGGTGAATCACCTTACTCTTCTTGTTATATACCAGTTCTGACCGTCATGGTGTGGATGATGACGTGTTGGAGACATCCTTTCCCCCAACCCCCCGACTTTCTCTGCCTTTCTATCTCAGTTACAAATGCTAACATTGGTTTTACCAGGTAGGCTTCCATGAACACAGTGGCTGACCTGGCTCTTCATAATAAAAAGAAAACCAGTAGCAGTTCAGACACAAGACAGTCTGTGAACCCATGAGCTTCTTCAGCCACAGATGGAGGCAGCCATGAGTCTACTGCCTACTGGTGAAAACAGCTGACAGGTCACTCCACCCCAGGCCAGACTCTACTGAAGGACTTCTGAGGAAACTTAGAATCTTCTAAGGGGCTTTCGGAGGTTGTCCGATGAATGGGTGGCCTTCCAGTATCGAATGTTAGACTGCCTAAAAGATATATGTAGGATCAGTCTCAGGACATTTTTTTCCAAGATTTTCCAGGCACTGAGAAACCTGAGCTATGCGCCTGCATGCAGAGACTCATTATTTCTAATGGTTCTACTATACGTTGACGTTCCAGGAATTTATCATGAATCACACACACAGTGAGGGCAGCTCGGGTTTGTTCAGAATGTCCCAGTATTTAGTCATTGTTCCCTGTGATCACTTGTGGGTTATCTACATTAGCCGTGGACTCATGGCTTGTGTTCCAAGAGGGCTGGTGGTTCTCTGTGTGGTGTCAGAATACCAGAATTAGGAGCACTACCTTTGTCCAAATTACTCTGATAAAGTTTGGTTTAAAATAAAGACAAATTCTTGAATTGTAATTTTCCTAGGGCAAATGTACAGGCCTTTAGAAAAAGATCTGAACCATTACTTCCTGCTCAGTGCCCATGCTCAATCCCAGAAAGACTGTAAAGTGCCAAGGATCTAAGCATGGAAAGGAAAACATGGGCTTGTCTAAGAATTACAGTGCAGGTGCTCTGTGGGAAGGGAGCCATAGAAGCAGAATAACAAAATGCTGAGACATTCCACCATTTTAAAGTCAGTTCACCCAGTTGGCTCTGCCCTTTGGCATATCACTTTGGAGCCCTGCCTTACTTGTGAGGAACTGGTGCTCTAGGGTCACCACAATGCCCCTGTCTGGAAAAAGATGTCAAAAAAGACTTGGGCTGTGGGAGTGCTCAGGGTCACTGGGTATTCCTCTGTCAGTTTTTTTGAGGGAGGTAAGTGAGGCACATGTTGTGGTGCCAACATCTATGCTGTGTTCCATCCACATGTGACAGCTGTCTGTGTGTCTGTGTGTCTGTGTGTCACTTATGTCCAATTCCACAGCTCAGCCTGGTCTTCTCTCCATCCTGATCATTTTCACTCACAGCTGGTCTTTCCAGAGCAACCCTTGATGTCTATATGCTAGTTTCTGGCTATGTGAGGCCTCAGCACAGAGAAGAGGACATGATTGATGCTGTGGTTTTATTGTGACATCGTTTGTGTGTGTGTGTGTGTGTGTGTGTGTGTGTGTTGTCCAGGACCATCCATGTGCTGGACAAGTGCTCCACCCCTGAGTTCTATCCACAGCCCAGTTATTTTGAGCCAGGATCTAACTATGTTACCCAGGCTGACTTATCAAGCACCAAAGTGACAAGGTGTGACCTCCCCCAAGCTCCTGAGCTCTAAATGCATTCTGGGTAAGGGTTCTGAATGCACCTTTTGCATTAGTCCCCACAAATTATGTCACTTGTTCTGATTACCCATAATATGTTTGTTTGCTCCTCAGTTCTGGAACACACACAGTGATTTCAGAATTGCTAGGTCTCATCTCTGTGTAGATCAGCTTCACAAATGAGGGCAGTGCACAGCTCCGCCTGTCTTTCATCTGCTAGAACTCTACCTCCACAAGTGCACTCAGAGAAGGTCACTGACTCCTCAGAGCAACTTTGGGACTGGTTAATACAAACCATGTTTCTTTTGAGGGTCTGGTACATTTCTGTGTCCCTCCAGACAGAATACCAAGTCCCTTGCAGCAGCTAGCGCCTGTTCCTTTAGGCAGAGGATCTGTTTTGTTCTCTCCCATGATACTCTCACCTTCGCCAGGGGTGAAGATGCTCTTGAAAGGAAGAGAAAGATGGCAGGGCTGCAGAGAAGTAAGGATTACTATAGGTCCTGGCCTGGTGCAGGGTGCCTAATGACTGGCCACACACAGGCAAGGTAAGTATTCCCTGGGCATTTATGTGGGGGACAGCCCAGCCAGAGGTACCCAGGTGAGGTGAAGAGGGGCTCAGTCTAGGCAGAGAGTCCAGGGACTCAAGAGGGTACCAAACTCTATCTGTGTCTCAAGAAGATGTAGTGATGGTGATATCCACTTTAAATCTCACAGGCAGAGGCTTGGGTGAGCTCTGCGGAGACCTGGGTGGAGTAAGACAGGATCAGGCACCATTGGCAGTCCACCCTGTCCCCACCAACTACAATGACACTGAAGCCCCAGAAAAGGCTGGATGAGACCAAGGTGCAAATGCTAGCCCTCTGGATGCTGCCAGTGTAGAAAGCGCCTGTTTGGCAGGGCTGATCCTCAGCTGGCCACAAGGTCCTGATGCTGTGGGGGAAGTCTGGCAGCTCTGGAGCCCTTTGAGGGCCTGCTTCCTGCTGTGCTTCAACCACAGCTTTCTGTTGCTCCTTCTGTTCATTCTGTGGACCTTTCCCCTTTAAACTCTGGCCGAGTGGCCACACAGACACCTCCCCTTAGAACCTGCTTTTCTACAGACTTCACAAGAAAAGCAGTGCACTTTATTCTCATGTTTCCCTCCCTGGCCAACTTGTGATTTTCACCCATGTGTGGCTGACAGAAACAGAACACAGGTGCGTGCTCCAGGCTCCTGTGAATACTTTATCAGATCACAAACACACTCAGATATGAACGTACATGGATTCACCCATGTACATGCATCACTATATACAAGCACATACAAATTCACTTCACACCACTCCCACACATATACACTTACATGCACACCTTGCACACACATTACCAACTTGCTGGATGGTACAGTAGTGCTGCTGACACTGGGGATCTGTAGCTCTCTGTCCTGCACTGTAGGGTACTATGCAATGACTATGGCCTCTCCATCTTACAGAGTAAGAGTCTAGTAGCTCAGCTGAGCTTACCTTGACTGTGTTCTGTAGGTTGAAGAGGGTTGCAATGCAGGCACAATATAAAGATGTTTGAGCTTGAGGTGGGAGTGCCAGACAACTCTGCCAGCAACCCTGTCCTGAATGTGACAGTAGATTTTTTTTTCAGGTGCATTAATTTACCTTTTCATTGCTATGACCAAATACCTGACAAGAAACAATTTAGAATGGATTTATTTTTGGATCATGGTTTGAGAGTGTGCATAACAATGGAGAAAGCATGGTGGTTGAAGTGGCTCAGAGCTATGATGGCAGGAGCATGAGGCTGCTTCCTTATCTTAGGAGGCCAAGAAACAGAGGTGGTGGGGATGGAGCCAGAACCAGAGCAAGGCCTGTGACCACACAGGGCCTTCCTGTGACTCACTTCCTCCTAAGGGTTCCGCTACTTCCCCAAACAGTACTACTGTCTGAGAGCAATTGCTCCATTATTGGAACATGTTGTGTACACTTTGCATCCAAAGCATAACAATAGAGGCCTATCTAACCCCACTAAGTTATAGAACCCAAATACTCCTGAGCCTCCTGGCAGCCAATCTGAAACACGTGTGAGAACTCGCAGTGTGATCAGTTTTATGAGGGTCTTCTCAGAACGAGCCAGGCAGACATTCCCTCTTGTCTCAGTTAGGCTTTTACTGCTGTGAACAGACACCAGTACCAAGGCAACTCTTATAAGGACAACATTTAATTGGGGCTGGTTTACAGGTTCAGAGGTTCAGTCCATTATCATCAAGGCAGGAACATGGCAGCATCCAGGCAGGCATGGTACAGGAGGAACTGAGAGTTCTACATCTTCATCTGAAGGCTGCTAGTGGAAGACTGACTTCCAGGAAACTAGGGTGAGGGTCTTATAGCCCATACCCACAGTGGCACATCTTTAACAGGGCTACACCTAATAGTCCCATTCCCTGGGCCAAGCATATATAAACAATCACACCTCTCAAGGCTTGCTGCTGCATCTGGTCTGCTCTGTGGACATGCCTCTGAGTCTAGGGTTGGCCCCTCTAGGTGACAGTGGCCAGGCTGACTTCTCTAGTGTATTATTTCTGGTGATTCTCCTGGGGTCCACACTGAGCTACGCTTACTCTTTGAGAACAAAGACAACAGAGTGGCTTCTGGAACCTAGTGTGTCAGGGCAGAGCCAGACAGAGGGGCAGTAGCTTTTCTGAGCCTCTGATACCTGGCCTGCATTGGCATTTGCACACAAGCATGGGCTCCAGTGGCTCTTCTCACCAGTGCTGCATCGGAAGTCAAGCTAGTCTCGGCCTCTCCCCAGCCTCCAATGAGACTGCAGGGTCACCAGCCAGTCTGTGAGAACTGACAACCAGCAGTAGTCTAGGGTCACATGGATTCAGGACACTACCAGCTCCCTTGTAAGTACTTGCACCATTTAATGCCTCCGGTCCTTTTGACAGCATCCCAGGCCCCCATGAACAGATGCTCGGCAGTTTGGAACTTTGTTTAGGGAAAAAGGAACACTTGGGCTATATGGCCCCAAGTCCTACTTGCTCCCTTCCTATACATCCCAAGAAAAACAACCATGAAGGGGAACCAAGAAGTGAGAATGGTCGGGAGCAACGTGCTGTTTGCTGCCCTTGGTCATGGATCGTAGGTGGTTGATTTTCCCCTCGTCCACTAAGCTTTAAAATGAGTACTTTTGGAATGATAGAACTTTTAAAGAATTTAAGGCCTCAACTCTCTGAGTCCACAAAGCTTCCAGGATATCTGCATACCCAGGGGCTGATGACCACAGTCCAAATGTCAACCTCAAGCCCAGAGCCAGACATGGGCTTAACCATGGACCTGCAGGAGTTGGTTGATGCAGTGTACAGCTGACGGGCCCATTGAGGCCAAAAGCATGATTTTAAAAGGGCATTTCTGCCTCACTGATACTGTGTAAATATGTACACCACCCAAATGTAATCAAATAAAATGTCCTGTCTGATGGAAGCCTTCGTCTATATGGCAAATAACGCCAAGGAAAAGGGAGCTTAGCTCCTGGAATAAGTAAAATTATTTAAATTCTAGACAAACACCCTTGGTGTTTGATACATTCAACATTGATTCTGTGTATGAAGTTTAGATATGAGCGGAATCTTTTGCATTCACTCAGGAGAATAGTATTTTTAAGCAAGTGCAGTTTGGAGATTCTTTTCTTGCATACCATTTCTCCACTGGTGTCTGACACCAGTGTTGGGGACCTCCTGGGCTAGCAGCTCTAAGGGATGGCCTTTCCAGGACATGATGCGCCCACCCAGGCGCTTGGGGTATACTTTCTCAGAGCATGGTGACTTATCCTCTATTATTTTAACCCTCCGAGGCCAGACAGGAAAGGGCAGAGCATGCTTGCTGCTTCAGTCACACATGGGGGTGGGCCTGAACTTGGTATGCGATCCTGTGGGATATATATGCTGTGTCTTTGTTTTTATTTATTAGTTATTTGGAGATTTCATACAATGTGTTTTGATCATATTCAGCCCTAGCCCAACTCTTTCCATTTACCCAAATTTGTGTCTGTTTCAAAATAACCATCAAGACCAACTTGTGCTTCCCAAATATTCTTGGATACGTGTCTTTTCCCTGGAGTGTGGTCAACCTATCAGGAGTAGAATACTCTTAAAGAAAACTCTCTCTTCGTCTCTCAGCAGCTAACAATTGTCAATAACTCCAGATGTTAGTAACACATTGAGGACCACCTAGGCTAGTGCTTTACAAAGATGGCAGGCCCATATCCCCTTTTAATACCGGGGTTTGTTCTGGCTTGGGCTTGCTCAGGTCCTACACACACTGTGGCGTCACATGTGCATCACAACCGCTGTGGCGTCATATGTGCAGGTGTCTTGCTGTGTGTAGAAGACAGTGCTTCTGTGTAGTCATGCACTGCCTCTGGCTCTTAACTGTTTCTGCTCCTTGTTCTGCAACAATCCCTGAGCCTTGGGAAGAGGGGGTTCTTCTTCTGGCAGAAGGCTTGGTGGAAGTTTTCAGCTTCTGAAAGTTTTGTTCACACTGCTTACTGACTGCTGGGATACCCAGGAGATCTACAGCCTGACTCTGTCAACTTAGGGTTCCATGGCTTTTGTAAAAGTTCCCTTCTCTGAGACCTCAGTACTTCTGAACTCGAGCATTGGTGCTAAGGATGCAAGTGACTCCTGAAGCCTGGGAAGACTGAGATAGCTGGTCGCCCCATCTGGGTGAGGGCATCCAAGCTTTGAGTCTTATTTTGGCACTGTAAATTTCTTAGGCGGTCTCTCTCTTCATCACCTTGCCCCTCCAGAGGGATCACAGGAGGACCCACCATCAACACAAGCTGACGTTTGCATCTTGAGTAATGATCTCTGAACTGCTTTCTGTGTGACTTGTGTCACAACAGGAAGCTACAGGTTGGGCCCTGGCCCTACCCATCCCTGGCCAGTAAGAAATAGGCTACAGAAGGCAGGTGGTCCATTTTATTTCTATTTTTCTGGCTTTCTGGTAATTTGGTGTAGGATCTTCTGGGAGAGTCTGAGGTCTTTAGCTGCAGTGTCAGACTGGCTGTGATTGTGAGCTGGTACCCTGGGAAGAAGGAAAGCAAATGGGCCCAACTGAGGTCAGGTGTGCTATGTTCTCCAAAGGACCAAGAACACAAACAGGACTTGCTAATTACCCGTTTTTTCAAAGATGGAACCATTTTTCTGCAGTCAGTAATCAGGGAGTAGGTAGATGCTGTGACCTTTGGGCAGGGCCAGTCAGACAAATCTACAGAGACTGAAGGAGGATCACAGGGAAAAAAGCCAAACAGGAATCTGTTTACCCTTTAAGCCAGGTATTTCACTGTTGCAGAGCCTTTATTAAAATGCTTCTCTCAGAGGAATCACGTGGCTTTTCTGGGCTTGAACACTCAGACTTTGTGTCTAAAGGTCAGTCAGCAAAGAGCTCAAATCCAATGGTAAAGAGCAGAGGGGGTGGTAAGGCCCTACTAAGCATAAAAAAGCGGTACAGTGGCCCTCCCCGCTGAGAGCTCAGCTCCAGCATCCAGTTACTGTGAAAAGAGAATTCTACTCAATATATTTCAAAATTAACACAACAGTCCAGGCTCTCTTTAGAGAACAAATGACAAATATAGCATCCACATGTTCAGTCCTACAGGAGAAATGGATTAGACCAGACTTGTGGGTGTAATATAAGACCACCTATTCATCGGCCCACCCATCCATACACTGGTCTATTCATATACCCATCAATCTACACACCTGTCCATCTACACACCCACCCACCTATCAACCCAACTCATCTATCCATGATCCCTCCAGTCCACCCATCCACATATCTACTCACCTACCTATCATCTTCTGCCTATCTACTCATCAGACCATCACATTCCCCAATCCATCCACCTACCCACCCACACACCCATCCATCTAGCCATCTAGCCACTCACCCGATTATACATTCCCCTGTACATATATGAACATATTCAGTGTCACTATCTATCGTGTGACAGGCCCATTCAAGACACCATTGTAAAGGAAGGAAAACAGGTCAGCATCTGCTCCCAGCCAAACTTGGAAGCAAGAGGAAGGGCAAGCATTAAGCAAAATGACACCTGCTAGAGAGCCTGAGGAGAATGATGGGTTCAAGGAGTATGGACCATGGGTCAAATCCTAGAATCCTGACTCAGTATGACTTTTAGGAATGATAGCCAAAGGAACCTTGGCTGAGGAAGAGGTTGGAAAGTAGTGGGTGAGGTTGGAAGAAACATTTTTTCAAATGGAGGCACCAGGTGGGTGGTACAGGGCAAGGAGTGTGAGGCTGGATAAATACCACATAGCTTTGCAGCCTCGGGTTCCAGATTCTTGCTCTGGTGACTTGATTTCTTCAGCACCTGTAAATCCACACCCTGGGGCTTCCTGGGGGCTTCTGTGATGGCTCTTCTACCAATACATGTCTATTTAACATGGAGATCTTGAAGACTTGAAAAATTTGGAAAAACTCCCAGAAGCATTATGTAGGTTAGGAATATTAACAAAATTGGCTCTGTTTAAGAAACACAGGGACAAAGATTGAGCAGAGATGAAGGAATGGTTAACCAGTGACCAGCCTGTTCTGAGACCCATCCCACAGACAGGCACCAATCCCTCACTCTATTAATGATGTTATGTTGTGCTTGCAGACAGGAGCCTAGTATGGCTGTCCTCTGAAAGGCTCTACCCAGCAGCTGACTGAGACAGATGCAGATACTCACAGACAAACATTGGGCAGAGATTGGGGAAGAGTTAGGGGGAAGGATTGAAGGTCTTCAAGAAGATTGGAACCCTACAGAAAGACTGTCAACTAACCTGGACCCCTGGGAGCTCCCAGAGACTGAGCAACCAATCAAAGAGCATATGTGAGCTTATCTGAGCCCTCCAGCACATATGTAGCAGAGGGCTGCCTTCTCTGGCTTCAGTAGGACAGGATGTGCCTAATCCTGTAGAGACTTGATGCACCCAGATGGGGGGATACCCAGGAGGGCTTCCCTCTCAGAGCAAAGGAGAGGGGGTATGGGGGAGGAACTCTGCAAGGGGGGACCAGGAGGGGGCAGCATTTCAGATATAAATAAATAAATAAATAAATAAATTTAACAAAATTAAGAAAAAATTGAATTACACCATGAGTACATTAATTGGGTGTAAAATGATTTACTACTAAAAGATATATGGTATCATATTGATAGGCTGCTAACAAAAGTCCAGTGCCAGTTGTGGTCTTCTTCCCCTCAATTTGTTGGAGTGTTCTGGAACTCCTCAAAACAGTACAGGCTATTGTCACTCTCTTGTCTAGCCATCAGAACTGGTAAGACCTCACTGCTAAAGACACTATACATACTGGTCACAAGTCATGGAAAAAATCAAATTGATGCCGACCAGGGAACTTCTATTCTACTGATTAGTTTTCTCAGTAATGGAAGGTGTTATGAAGGCTGCTGGGAAAGAAAAGTCAATAATCTTACAGAGCTGTGAACCTCGTGAGCTACAATGTTGATCAGAGTGACAAGAGATGCCCATGAATGCAACAGTGTCACAGTGTTATGACACAGAGTGACAAGAGATGCCCATGAATGCAACAGTGTCACAGTGTCATGACACAGAGTGACAAGGGATGCATGCATGTATGCAGCAGCTGCACAGCGTTATGGTACTAACTAATCACTCTCTGACTGGATTTAAGGCCCACTCCACAGGATGAAGTGCATGCTTGATATTTTAAATCTGGCCAACAACCTATGTTTTCAGAGTTTCTAGGCCCCAGGGGTGAATCTAGCAAATATTATTTTGCTAAATGGACATAGTATCCAATTTCCTTCTAAATAACTCCTATTTCTGTACCTATGGAACAGTGAAGCCCCTAGACTTGTTTTTAGTTTCTTTCTCATTTTTTTCACTGTAAGCACTTTAATTGAAATATAATTGCATCATTTCCCCTGCTGTACTCTCTCCAGCCCCTCCCAGTAACCTTCCCTTGAATCCTTACCATGACTTGCACTGTGAAGCTGATACTGTTTTTCACTGGTCAGATTTGTGTTATACACAGACACACACACATAGACACATAGACACACAGACACACAGACACACAGACACACACAGACACAGACACAGACA
The DNA here is from genome assembly GCA_030674055.1 of Rhabdomys pumilio. Lineage (NCBI taxonomy): Eukaryota > Metazoa > Chordata > Mammalia > Rodentia > Muridae > Rhabdomys > Rhabdomys pumilio. Next base: position 72,117,892 of record JANHMN010000014.1, on the reverse strand, counting down.
CAGAAACACACACACACACACACACACACACACACACACACACACACACACACGGAAGTTAAGCCATGTGGATTGACAATGCTCCCCACAAGAACCACAAACTAACAAAAACCCCAGTGCCAGGCATGAGAAATCTCCAATTGAAGGGTTGGTTAGGATAATCCATGTGACTCCCCAGACAATACAGAAGATTGATGTAGCCCTTGGTTGCCTCTTAGGGGTTGAGGGCAGGAGGCTCCTATTGCTGAAGACATTGCACACTTGGGAATCATGACTCAAAAGACTCAAGTTGGATCTGACCAGAAAAAAGTTCTTTCCTGCAGTTCTAGCTTTCATGGTTCCAGAAAAGACTATATAAGCCTAAGAGGGAAACAATTAAACAGCCCTATTCACCTGTAACACCTATGAACCATGATACGGCAAGACATGCATAAAGGTGCAAGAAGTATCACTCTTGAGAGCAAAGAAGAATGCGTAGGAAGACTGGAAGGGAGAAGGGAAATGATGTGATCATATTATAATATAAAAGAATAAATAAAACAATTACAAAAAAGAGGTGGCACTCACATGTTGGTGGCAGCCAATAGCTGTCTAATTGGATTTTAGGTCGATTCAGCAGGAAGGAAATCATGTCTAGTACTGGAAACCTAGCCAGCTTCCCTGTGATAGTGAAGTCATGGACTTTAGAAAATAATCCACTACTACTGCCATTTTGCTAGGCCAGCACAATTACTTACCACATTCTAAATTTTATCCTTGTAACTACTGATAAGTGTAGCTACCACCCCTCATCAAAGAAGCTTCTCTTTACAGCAAGTGGAAAACCACAACTGTACACAATGCAGAGATCAACAGGTGGTGGGGAGCCCCAATGGCTACATCTACAGTGACTATCACAGTTGGCTGTGGCTCAGGGAATAGGGAAGATGGGGCAGAAAGACTCCAAAAGTCAGAATTCAAAAAAGTCTTCTGGAAAAAAAAATCTCTCATAGAAATGGCTGCATACACAAGGCTGGAGCAGCATCATCACCAATGGACATACTAACATGCAAGGGGAATTTTGTGGAGTCTCGCCTCTAAACAAAGAACTATAGCCTTTAAAAATTAGAACTGTTTATTTGTGCAGTTTATAGCTGTTAATGTAGAAACTCAGAATTTTTCAAAACGCAGAGAATAAATATCTGCAGGATGTTAAGCCACAAATGTGACATCTACATTATGCCCCCTACTAAGGCCCAGGGACTATCATGGAAGAGCAGCCAGAGGTTGGGAAGCATCAGAGCAGAACACTATGCTCTCCACTTGCCAGGACCACTGCATTCATAAATCCACAGCAGTGTAGTCGTCTGCACAAGATCAAGCCAGTATTCCAGCATGGGTGTGTGAAGGGGTCATAAATCCCCACTCCTAAATGAGAAGCTACTGACAGTTGATATCTCTTGAGGGAGGAAGA
>JANHMN010000014.1:72101062-72116429 GCA_030674055.1 Rhabdomys pumilio | reverse complement strand
TCTGTGGTAACTCTATCTTCTGCTTAAATCACTTTGGGGTCAGCAAGATGGCTAAGCAGGTGGAGGCACCAATCCTGATGGTCTGAATTCTGTCCTTCAGACTCTTATGGTAGAAGGAAAGAATAATTTCCTTCAGATTGTTCTCTGACATCAACATGCATGGTATTGTGTGTTTATTTGAATGCATGGGCACATAGACAGTAAATTTTTAAAAAGTTTTTAAAACCATCTTCAAAGGTGGTAGGGAATAGGATGTCTTCAAATATGTTGGAGCCATTCAACCTATAGTTCATCCTATAGCTCTACCCCATAGGTCAGTGTCACTAACTAAAGATTCTTCCTTACACCAAGCAGCAATGTGCTACTTAATATCAGTTGTACCCAATTTGGACTTTTATGAATACTCCTCTCTCTCTCTCTCTCTCTCTCTCTCTCTCTCTCTCTCTCTCTCTCTCTCTCTGTGTGTGTGTGTGTGTGTGTGTGTGTGTGTTAGTGTGGACTCTGGTATATTGTAGGTGTACTCAGGTTGGGCACATGATCTCTGTTGGGTACTAAATGAGAGACTTTGGGGCTTGGGTTTGGCATGTGACTCTTGGTGGACACACTGAGGCAGACTGCAGGATTGAATGGACACATATGTGAGGTTGGAACTCCTGAGACTTCCTGGGCTGAATTCTTGTGCCCTCACTCCATGGTGGAGCTCTTGTGAGAAAATTAGAATGGGTTAAGCAAACAGGATAAGGAAGGGACAGAGTTGGGAGCAAGCACAGTTTCAGATGAAGTCCAAATCACCCTGATCACAAAGGGGTGTTAGGTCATGTTGGCTTGGCGATGGGCTGGAGCAGGCCCTGGGGACAGTTCACAGTGTAGGCTAGTGTAGTATCACCACAGTAGGTGGCACTCCCAGAGCTGATGGTGAAGGAAGTCCTACACAAGGGGAAAGGCTCCAACGGCACCTACAACCAGAATGCCATACCCTCCCAGAGCCATCAGACTGATGTCTGCTTCTACCCACAATACACCAGTGTTCTTGTTCTACCTAGACATGCTGTCAGACTTTTTAGGGTTTCCTTATGGTTCTTTGATAATGAGTGAGTCAGGCCCCTTTCCCTAGACTATGACCAGTTAGCCACCCTCCTTTGGAGTAAATTCACTAAAGTTCAGATCTGGAATATACCCAAATGTACCTCTGTGCTAAAGGCTTGGTCTCTAGTTTGGCATTGTTAGGAGGTAGTTTTTTTTTTTTTTTTTTTGAAGCAGAGCCTATTGGTGGGGGTTCGGTCAGCGGGGAATGCTCTTGAAGGAGACTGTAGTACTATGACAGCTGGTAACACCTCTCTTTCACATCCCATCCCATGAGGGATCCACTTTGCTACTCATTGTTGTCATGATGGTTGAAGCTGCTCTGCCCCAAGCCTATAGGACCAACCGGTCATGGACTGGAATCTTCAAAGCCACAAGTAAAAATAACCCTTTCTCTTTATGGGTCTCTCAGGTATGTGTTACGGTAAGAAAGATGAATAACTTAGTACCCACCCATGATTTTTGTCAAAGAACCATCATTTTATTGACTTGTGAGAGCTCTTTACATGTTCAGGGAATACACCTCCCATGCCCTTGCACTCTAGGACATTTTCTGAATCACATGTAGTGAGCACTAGACAAGTCTCCAGCCACTGATGTTCTGTATAGCTCCTCCTAGGTTTGGATGCCTGCAAAGTTTGTGAGAGCAGCTAATGGTTCTAGGGACGAGGTGTGGTGGTTGTCTCACCTGAGGCGTCATCTATATTGGGTTCCCCATGTTTTCTCAAGGTACTTGTCCATAGCACTCAGTCTGGGAGCTTTGACTCCCATTTAGCCCTTGTGCCTTCTCCTCCTACTGTGCTGGGTAAGGCATAGTGTGAACAGTCAAAAGCTATAAGGGTGGAATGGCAGGTAGCCCCAGCCCTGTGTATGTCCTGAGCCACAGGCATTGGCTAGTGCAGCCCTCTCCCAAATCCCTTAGCAAGCACAGCTGTATGTATAGCTGCAGAGTGGTTTGCCCTAGACAGTAGCTGCAATCAGTTGGGATGCTGAATGAGGGACATGGTACACACCATGCATAGGGACATCACTGCATGATGCTCCTATGGCCAGCATCCTGGAACTCACAGGCAATGGGCTCTGGCAGTGAGGCTTTTACTCATCGTGTAGCTTTGGGGTCAAGGTGTGTTCTCCAATTATTTTTCAGAGGACCAAGACCTGAGGAAAGTGAGGTCATTGAGACCTGTTAGTGGCCATCATGTGGATGGAGGTCCCCATTCTATCATGAGTTATAGGGAGATTGTTGTATTGTTGTGGTGTTGGTGACTACATGACTCATCACACGTCACACTAAGGATGTTGCACTAAACCAGTAGTTCTCAATCTGTGTGTCATAACCACGTTGGGGATCAAGCAACCCTTTCACAGGGGTTGCATATCAGATATGCTGAATATCAGATGTTTACGCCATGATTCAACTATAGTTATGCAGTAGCAATGAAATAATTTTATGGTAGGGGGTCACCACAACATGAGGAACTGTATTAAAGGGTTGCAGCATTAGGAAGTTGAGAACCACTGCACTAAACCAAGCATAAGTAGACCCATGGAGATTTCCTGTAAGTGTGGTTTGGTCTCCCAAATGTCCACCAGTCGCAGAGTAGAATAGAGAACCTAGAGTCCCACTCAGAAGTGGAGTGTGTCTCTGGAAGAGGATCTTAGCCAGCTATGGAGGTGATTGGACTGAGAGCCTGAGTCTGGATGTAGAAGGAACAGATAGGATGCTGCTGGGAAGAGAACAGCCAAAGGAAGATGAGCACTGGGCCCTACTGAAATGAGAAAGTGTAATACAAAGTGAATACCATACATATCACAGGCGTATGGACCTGGAGCAGGGTCAGTACCTCATCTAGCACACTGGTGAGGGAGTTCCAAGGATGAACTGGATCCAGGAGAAGCAGGTGTGGAGATGTATGGGGGGATGTAGAGTGAGGTAAGGGACAGGCTGAGAGGTACTGGGAAGAAAGAAAGAGTTCTGTCTAGGGGAGCTGGGCCCACCCCTTTCCCCATGTATGTATGAGCTGGTGAGTTGGATGTTGTACATGATTACAGAGCCGAGAAACACAGGATATCATGGATGAGCCTGATTCCAACATATATTTCTTTTATTGTTTATAAGGACCCACACAAGGTATTGGCTATAGACACAAAAGACAGATGCTGACAACACCTGGATTTCTACATGGAGCCACTCCTCTGAGAGGAGATGGTAAGCCTGATCCTTCTCAGCCACAGTGCAGTCTCAAAGCCAACAGGCCTGCATTTGCACCCTGGTAGCTCATTCAAGACCCTCATGCCAATGTCTACTTGCAGAGAATACCTAAGGTTGGCTCTCTCAGACAGACACATGGTGCCATTTTTATAGGACACAGGCTAGGTCAAAGTTCTCATTTATTAGCTCAAGGAAAATCATGATGACATCCCCCTTCTCTCTCCAGGGGCTAAAGCCAGCTCTCCAGAGGGAAGGTGATTCTTGGCATATCTTCTTCTTATGCTAATTACTCTTCAGCAAATGGATTTGAACAAACTAACCTTGCATTTTGAGAATAACTTTGATTCACACATAAATATAGTTTTAAAAAGCCATTTATAACATGGATAATGTCCATGGATAAGACAGGAGCCTGTGGGAAATCAAACCCAAGAGTGGATGTCTTTCCCCAAAGACCAGGCAGGGTTCGAGGCCAAGAATGTGATCTTCAGGTTGCCTTGTGCAGAGCAGGTGTCCAGGAGGTGAGGACACACTGATTATGAGGAGTATACTTTGTCTGTGGCCTACAAGTCCATACTAAAGTGGCTGCAAGCTGACCAGGCCTTCCAGGGGCCAGGAGTAGGTAAGGCTTGTCTCCCAATCTTATTTCATGAATTTTATTTATCTCAGCTATAAAGGAAAAAACATAGTCTCTGGTCACCTGCAACAAGTCCCTTGTCCTCCGTGGCTCAGAACAGACCCTGGGTGTGTGTAATGTGTGAATAGGATACTAAGGTCATGGTGTCTGCTCGGAGCCAAGCACCAGGAAAGGACTTGGAATGAATTAACTGTCTTTTCTAACCAACAGCAAAATACATTGTAAATTTAGGCAAAAGAAATGATACAGGTAACTACCGTGAGCACAAGGGTTTTGGCACAGTGTATATACAGGTACCAAGGTCCCTCTCCTAGAATGCAGGAAACAGTATGACCTGTTCTCCCAGGGTGACCACAGATGGGGTAGTCAGCCTTGCAGGGACAGGATACCAGCTAGGGGTTTCCCACCCAGAAGGGACAGGGACATGGTTGACCTCACTGTGGAGGTGTGTGTTTTTACAGCCACACAGACAGAGGCTTCTTTGTCGCGTGGATTGGGTGTGAACAGTCAAAGACTGAAGCCCATGCTTCGATTATTTTTCCATACGGCAAAGGGGAAGCGTGGAAGTGGCCCTCCTTTCTTTCTTGACGCGTGGGTTTCCTTTTGTGATCTCCCTGTCCTCACCGTTGTGAGATGGCCCAGCTGGCGGCTGCCTCCTTCCACTTTACACCAACAGCCAGTGGCGCAGCTGGAAGGAAATCATCATTTATTTACAAGTGAGAAGTGGACCTTAGAATCATGGCTCATGGGCCACTGATTCTATGATGAAATTGGGATCGACTCAACAGGTGGTACCCCTTGCCCATGAAGGAGCTTACCAATGATGAATACCACTCTTGAGGGGCACCAAGGGCTAATGACCCAATGGAAACTTTTAAGTACTTGAATTACTTGATGAAGAAGGGACCTGGAAAGTAGGTGGAGTGGCTAATGTCTGTAATCACAGTGCCTAGGAGGCTAGCAGGAGGATTGCTATGGGGTTGAGGCCAAGCCTTGTGGAGCCCAGTTGCTTAGAAGGCCAGAGTTCTTTCTGGCCAGCATTTTTGTGATCAGTCGCTGAGGTGAGATATGCAGAACATCTTTAGATACAGGGCTGGCTCCATATTGTCCTCCTACTGATTTGTGAGTCGTCCAGAAGTATCCTTCTCTTCTGCATGCTGAAACTCTCTTGGGTCCCTCCCCTGGAGTGTTGGACTCTGAAGCCTGTTTTGCCAGGCGTGATCCGGGTACAAGTGGGGAACAGCATCTGGGTGGCTCAGGGATAGAAAGCAGCAGCCTGCTGTCCTGCTGCTTGCTTGCTTATTTCTGAGCACGAGGCCTTAGTTGACACTGACTGGTGAGATCTGTGCTGCTAAATGTTTTTAAAACAATACTTACAGTTCCATTGTCTGGTTCAAATACTGAACCAGAGATAGAAGAGAGGCCATGGCCATTGCCTCTGCATGACTCTCTTTGGTTTTCTCTCAAGTGGCTCTTTGGGACTTTATATGAAAAAGCTTTTTAAGACATGCCACAGCAGGGCCTAGGGTGGGCATAGCCTAAGGCAGTCTGTAGGTAAGGCCACCACAGGCACTGGCCAAGTGTGACATGGGGCCCAGGGAAGAAGCAGAATTCTGGTTGAAGGTACACAGAGGAGGGACAGAACTTAGAATGCTGTCTAATTGCAGCAGCTATGATGACAATCCTACCTGCTCTGTCCTTGTCACCAATAGAAATTGATGATTAGGTGATACTTTCAAGAGAAAGAAGGCTGCAGGGTAACTTATATTTCAAAAACTGGGACCATGGAGCTCGAAGCAAGGATTGTCAAGAACTGGAATGTAGAACCCAAAGCCTAGAGTTCAGAGTCCAGGACCAGAGACATTGCAACTGGCAGAGTCTAACACAGGTTTGTGTGGGATGCTAGAAACAGTAACAGCGTGGGTCTAAAGATGTATGCTGTAGTGGACATGATGAGACTCAGAATGTAGCTACTACATGAGTGGAGATGATTAGGGAGACAGGGATAAATTATGGGCGTTGATGTAATATAGCATTACTGAGCAGGTAAAATGGATGGACTAGAGCCACACTCATATTTCTGATCAAAGGAGAATAACAAGGCTGAATTTACTCTACCATCTGAAACAGCCCCAATTAAACACCATGTGTGTCCACAGTGTTTGCAAGACACTGGACATCAGATGGTCATGGTTCAGTGATACCTCAAGGAGAATGAATGAGGCAGCCACACAGCCTGCTGCTTTGAGGGCCTCTGGATTTCAGAGTGGGGGGAGAGTCCAGAGAACTCCCTGGGATTCAAGGACACATGTGTCTCTAGCTTACAGGACAGAGCAGAAGAGAACAGCTGCAGAGTTGGGCTGAGTCTTGAGCAGCATGTGTGACACCCAGAAGAGCTTTGTAACAGACAGGGTATGGGAAGTGGCACTGAGGGACCTGAGGGCTGGGACAGTGCCTGCCCCTTTGGAAATCCTCCTTACTCAAACCACAACAGAGAGGCAGATCTATAGCAATGCCTCTTGGGACCCACCCAACAGATCTAAAAAGATCCAAGGAGCTCCAAGAATATTTAAAGGTACTGAAAAAAACCCAGTCAGGTGTGGTGACACATTCCTTAAATACCAACACTGAAGGCTGAAGCAGGTGTGTCTGTGAGTTAGAGGCTAGCCTGCTCTGCATAGTAAGTTCCAGACCAGCCAGAGTTACATAGTGAAACCTTGTCTAAAATAAAAGTAATTTTAAAAAATCCAATATATAGGGGCTAGGAGATGGCCTGACTGGTAAAGTGGTTGCTTTGCTAACATGAGCACCGGGAAATTTGTGTGGAAATCATGGTGGCTTGTGCATATAATCTTCGTGTTAGGGGGAGAACCAGATGATCCCTGGGGTTTGCACTAGCAAGCCTCATCTACCCGGTGAGCTTTGGGTTAACGAGAGACTCTGTCTCAAATGAAGTAGATGGCATTCTACTTCTGTGAAAACTACTACTGAGGATGACACTCAAAGTACCCTACTGTGTTCTTCCAGCTTCCACAGGCATTCTCGAACTGCCTTGCACTCCAGCATGCACAAGCAGATGTTAACAAACATCCAGGATGCAATAAGGGAAAAAAGCCATGTGCTTTGGCTATGATTAGGCTTTATCAGACACAAAAAGCAAGATTTAAAAACAAAGCCCTCGTGAGCAAAGCCGGTCACCTGATACTGACCCCCAAGTGACAGAAAGGTTCTCAGATGAATTCACTGTGTTTGTTCAAGGAGTTAAGAGGAGACATAGAAGATACAAAAAGATTCAAAATGGACCTCCGGTCACCTGATACTGACCCCCAACTGACAGAAAGGTTCTCAGATGAATTCACTGTGTTTGTTCAAGGAGTTAAGAGGAGACATAGAAGATACAAAAAGATTCAAAATGGACCTCAGAGGGAGAAACTGTGACAGGCAAAAGCGGTAAATATTCTCTGAACAGGCTCACAGAAAAACATTGATTGACTTAAACACGAATGGATGGATCAATAAAGGCAAAGGAAGTTCCCATCGATTCAGTAAGCACAGAAGCATGGGCTGGGAGATGCATCAGAAAGCATCCAAAAGATATACAGCAGGAATGCAGGGAGGGAGCAGGCAATGTACAGACAGGGACCAGAGCCACTGTGCAGTGCTGTCCTGAAGTCCAATTTAAAAAAAAACTTCTAAGTGTAGATAAGAGTACCAAAGAACGCAGACATGTTCTCTAGAGCCCAGAGGCAATTCAGTAGAGCAAAGGACCAGTTGTACTTGTTTTTGTTTGTTTTGAGAAAAGGTTTCTTTGTGTAGAGTTGGCCATCCTTCTAGAACTAGCTCTGTAGACAGGGCTGGCTTTGAACTCACAGAGATCTGTCTGCTTCTGCCTCCCGAGTGCTGGGATTAAAGGTATGCGCCACCACTGCCCACTGCAGAGGAGAATTTTTAAATTCTGTGTTTTAATTTTTAAAAGCTGTGAAGGTCCCTTAGGACTAGGTGTCTGAGAACTTTCAGAGACATGAAACATGGGCAACATGAAAGGGATTATGTATATGTATGTATATGTGTAGTTGTATATGTATGTGTATGTGTATATATATATATATGTATATATATATGTTTATACACACACACACACACACACACACACACACACACACACACACACATTCTACTTTTACTTCTGTGAAAACTACTACTGAGGTCTTAGGGCCCCTGAGGAGGTGAAAGGGATGGTTTTACACAAGCTACAGACACCAGATGTAACTACATTCACCATCAAAGGGGATTCTCAGACTAAAAAACATTGTTGGGGGGAGGGGAGAAGGCTCTCAACAGGTGTCACACACTTGTCACCTGCCTGTGTGACACAGGAACTCACCTGGCTCTCAAAGGAGAAAGGAGAGGAGTGAGACCAGGGGCCTGAGGGACCCTATTCTCATTGGAGCCTCCCCAGCCTGACTGCTTCCACCATAGACATCTGACTAGGCTGGACTACACTCAGCTGGGTCTCTCTGCCCTCAGGTATCCTGATGGACATCTGACCAACTCCAAACTTTCATAAGCCTTTCCCCCCGTGAACCACAGCCCACCTGGCTGTTTCTGAAGCTTCTCCAGTCCCTCTGCCTCATGAAGAATAGAGAGCTTTGATCCTAGGCTCTCCCATTTGCCCCAACAAGGCTCTTCTCTTCATGCAGCCATCCCTGCCAATGTCACCTTGGCTGTTCAACTCCATGGATCTTTTCTACTTGCTGGCTGCCCTGCTCACAAGCTAGAGCTTCTGGGTGGCTTTGGTCAGCACCAATGATCTGCTTGTGTAGCAAATGCTTTTATGCACACAACTTCTTGGTCTTCTGGGGACTGTTAGAGCAACTGTAGGGTGAGGATACTATTCAGTCTTTTCTGAATCCCCTCCTAAAGGGTTAAACAGGGTGTCAGACTCACCGTGAATTGGCGCACCTCCCCTCTGTCCACTAGCTGGCGGTCTTTCTCAGGTGTGATGGCATAGGCCAGTTTCTAAGAGAGAACAGGGTTGTTGGTATAGCATAAGGCTTGGGTTTGCACAAACCATCATCCATGAATATATATATATATTTCTGAGCCCAGAAGGAGTCAAGATCAGGAGCCATAGCCTCAGGTTCTTACCCGAGAGCAAACCAGCGATGCTCTGATGTACAGTGCGCAGTGCTGGCTGAGGTCTCTATCCCTCAGTGGATGTATGCAGGCCCCCCTCAGGGCCTTTCACTTGCCCCCTGTGAATGTTGCTTCCTCCTACTAATCTGTTCTTGGAGCCCAGATGTTACCCTGGCCTCCAGAATAGACTTCAGGTCCTAGGATTGTCTTTGATCCCCATTTGTACACGATGGCAGCCCCATTCCTTCTAAGAGTTTGGCAGCAGAGGGGCTGTGCCCTGGCCACACACTCTGAAGTCTGTTCTAGACCCAGTCTGGCCTGACCGACAGAGGAACCTCTGAGTGACGGCCTGGACACTGTGGCTCCAAGGTGGAGTCCTTGGGCCCCACAGGTACAACGGGATTTGCTGCACAATCCAATAAAACTGCTTCATGGGGCCCCTGGGACTCGGGTATGGGATTGCATCTGGGAATCGTTCCACTCACAACCCCATTCATAGAAGTTCCCATCTCTTTCAGGAACAGTAGCCAGGGGTCAAACAGGACATGTGGGTATCGAGTGACATCACACAGACACATGGATGCAGAGAAGCAAATCATACAGATATGGTCCAGGGATGGGAACACCACCTGAACCATTAGAATGATGAGCTTCTTGAAATACCCACCTCTCGGAAGGACCCTGGCAGGCTGCAGAACTTATAGGTGGCATAAATGGGCACCATGGCCATGGAAGATGTGGCAATGATCCAGCCCAGGGCATTGGCCCAGTCTGGAAAGATGTAGGCTCCATAGTGTGGGGGTCTGAAGGTCACAATGCTGACCACGACCACATACTGAAATAAACAGGCACAGAGGTCAGGCAGCTTTTGCTGGTAGGTATGAAGACAGAGCAGAAAATCAGCAAGCTTTTTACAAAATGTCTCCTAACCACACAAGTGCCAACCCCAGCCAGACCACCTGGGCCTGGCCCAAGCAATACAGTATCTTCCTGAGGCACCAATGGCATATCTACACAATGCTGTGTAACTACACATGTGTTTCCTACCTACACATACGTGTACTTACATGTACTGCTGACCAATACATGCAGTATGTATTTACACTTTATGTTTGTATATGTATACCTAAACATGTGCTTCATACTACATGTACTTTGCACATGATTGGCATGAACTGAATGTCTACACATGTCCTCTGATCTGAGCATGACAGCCCTTCCTAAATGTAGGAGGTCTAGTGGATGTGGGTTAGAATGTAATTTCAGGTGTAAATCCTCACCTGTTTCGGACATTTCTCAGGGTCAGGAAAGTTTACTGTCCAAACACATCTTGGAAAACACTCTTGGACACACATACTTGTCTCATACTTGTTTTTGGTCTCAATAGATGACACCTTTCTTAGAAAGTACTGTGTCTACCAAAGCCACACTCTTACATGTAAATTGATTTCAATCTGGTCAATTTGTTTGGGAGTGTTATCTGCTGGAGAAATCACATAATAACATGCCTGCAGTGTTCACTTGTCTGCTGCAGCCAGATGGTAACACAGTGACCCAGAGAAACATGAAGTAACATTTTTTTTTTCCGCTACGGTTTTTAGCTACCTATGGGATGGGTTTAAGAATTAGGCTTAAAATTGTATAAATCATGCTTCCATGAAGTTGGTGGAATGAGCTGGGTAGCATAATTTCAAGGTTTTGCCTAATACTTTGCAAATCAATGTATAATGAAGTTCAAAATACTTTGTGGTGTCTCCTAAGATCAAGGTCAGCTCTTTCATATTGGGGAGGGAGCTTGTCAACAGGGAGAAGTCAGAGATGGGATAGCTTTAAACAAACAAACAAAAAAAAGATCAACTGTTTTATTCAGAGATGAGAGGCCAGTGCTATACGGTTTCCCAGACAGGCCCCCCAGCCACTGATACTGGCTGTATTCTACATATGATCACCGAGTGCAAGAGCTCCCTTCAGGCTGCAGAGGACTGTAAGCTGGCTTGTGTAGCTACACATACCAGTTGGATCTAAGTCACGGCTGTCTACTGCATGGCATCCTTCTCAGTGGTCTCAAGACATTGGGATGGATTCAAGGGCAGAGGCAGAAAGTTTTAGGGTCCACAATCCTTACCAGAAGGAAGCAGGGGCTGACCAGCTTCCAGCATAGTCGCCAGTACAGGTTAGGTCGCTGCCCTGTCATCTGCTTGATATCATCGCTGAATTGCTGGACGCCTGGGGGGAAGAGGTGGCTGTGGGACCAGTCATATAACTGGATGTATAAGCCCTTCTTGACCCAGCCCTCATCCCTGAGAGCTCATAACCCTGATTCTACTTAGCCATGCACTGACTGGCTCTGCTGATGCTTTAGAGAGGCTGGTGGTCTGCTGGGTGAGTTGAGGGCCCAACAATCTTCAACCCTACCCTGCTTCAACTCCTTCTCTGGGTCTCACATCCTCCCTACCTCCTTCTGAAAGCAGTAATTTCCAACCAGTGAGACACCGTGTCAAGCACATCTAACACAAAGCTTACTATTTTGGGGGTCATCCCGGGGGCTGCATCACTACCTTCCATCTCCAGGGTTTTCTCCTCTTCAGCAACTGAGACTGTTCATTCAACTCCAGTTCCAAACCCAACCCTTAGCATCCCACTCTCTGTCTCTTGGGACTTGGACCCTTGAGGGATCATATATAGATGGTATCACAGTATATGTCCTTTGGGGGCTTGCTTGCTTCAGTTAGCACATGCATCCATGTTTGGAGCATGTTTCAAAATCTCTTCATTTTTAAAGGCTGAATATTACTTTGTGTGTGTGTGTGTGTGTGTGTGTGTGTGAGAGAGAGAGAGAGAGAGAGAGAGAGAGAGAGAGAGAAAGAGAGAGAGAGAGAGAGTTTTTAATTTAAAGCTATTTCTAGATACTTAATAACTGGAATTTTCTCTTAGCTATTTTTCTTTCAGCAGTATTATTCAGCTTTTCTTATTCAGGAATTAGTAAGGAGATGTTAATAGTGACTCTCTTCACTCATCTCTGTCCTGGTCTCTGGCTTGTGGGCTCATCAGAAAAAGTCTCTGACTAGAGCTCCAATCGTGGTCTCCTGGTTAGAGCTCCATACCTCAGCCAAGCTCATGAGGTCCCTAGGACCCTGTACCTCAGTTCCTACCTCCTCCAACTAGCTCCTAAGAAGCCTGTGATCAGCTTCAGACCGCCCCCCCTCCACCCAGGGACACATAAATGGCTAACGGGCTAGTCTCACAGAAGGAGCTATGGTTCTAACTTATACACAAGCAACTTGGCTGGTCTTGTCCAGAAGGTACACGTGAGGCACACCTGTGGGAAGCAGGGATGCTTTGACATCCCTCTCACAGACCAACTGAATTATCTGATCAAGGTCCCTATAAATGAGAGGTAGGCAATCCTCTGCCCAGACAGAGCTGAAGCTATTCTGTGCTTGTTAACAGGGTCCTGGCTAGCTGGATGGGGCATTTACCTTTTGCCAGTGGCTGTAAAGGGTCTAACACCTCAATCAGCCTTGTTCTCCTGCCAACATAGCCTCTCTGACCACAACCTGGCTTCCCAGGCAGCTTCTTGACTGACCTTTTCCACCCAGCAGACAGGTCCTGGTCACACACCCTGTGATGCCATGAAAGACATAACTGAAACCTCTGGAGTCCAAATGCCTCTTTTCAAAGTGGTTTTGCCAGAAAGCAAGCCAGAAGACACTAGCCCAGCTATCACACTGATGTCACAGTGCTGGTCTGACCACCAAGACTTACCATAGAACCAGGCCACCCCAATGGCTTCAATGAGCACGCCAAAGAGGATAGATGTGCCAGCTGCAAAGTGATCCAGCAGTGTGAAGACATAGATGCCGCCCTGGAAGAGAGGGGATTTGAACGAGCTACAGCAACTCAACCATCAAAATACCTTCCCTAAAAGGCAACCCATTCAGTGGGTTCACTGTGGAGATATATCTTATCTACCTCTATAAAGTTTGATTTGAGTCATGGATTCACACACAGCTTCTTAGAGACACATCCATTACAATAAAAATAGAAACCACTTCTCCTCTGCTTTCCTTTCCCAGGCTCCAGATAAGAAGGGTCAGAACACTCAAATGCCAAGCTTGGTAGAGCTTCCTGTGAAGAAGTGGCTAACACTCCACAAACAGGACTCTGCCACTTTCCAGGCCCTTTTCATATCCAGGAAGGCAGTTCTAGCTGCAGGTGCATCCCAAATGGTGCCTGTGTACTGAATTATCTCTGGGACCAGGTTCCAGACCCGTGGCTGCCCTTCCTGTGACTACAGGGAAGTAGGTTTATGTGAGGGAGAGGATGAGGCTTCTTAGAAATAATGCAGTGTGTCTGTTCCCATGGCACCAGCTGTTCTGCCAGGCACCAGGGCTGACATATGACAGGAGCGGGAAACTACATACGTTGGTGACGCAGAAGAGAGACAGCAGGAAAGTAGCCAGGACGATGCCAAGAGTGAAGAGCTCTCGATGCCGATGTAGCAGCTGGAACTCATCGACAAGCCCAGTGATCACAGACTCCATGCCCCCCATCTGTGGGACACAGAGAATGGTGGCTGACACTACCCTCCCAGGGCCTGACTTCTCATTTAGTGAGTGCACACTCAGGGTGGTGTGAGAAAGAGAATGTTCAACAGACTTGGGGTAAGATGAGGAAGGAGCCCTTGCTGAAGCTCCCCTAGTGACACAAGCCTTAGAAAAAGTCCAGGAATGGTGACCACAGACACCCTGAAGTCACTGGGTCTACAAAATGCCAATTGGCTGAAAGTCTTATGAGAATGATAGTGCGTGCATGACCAAAGCAAAACATCTGTCCAGTGAGCACAGCCCCAGGTTGGGCATTGGCTATGTCCCCAAGTTGCACCACAATGGGACTATCCAGGTAGGGCCTGTGTTCTGCAAGCAATGCTCATGAGATGTACCTTCTAGGATACAAGGTAAGAAACCCATTAGCTACCAGCTGGGTGGAAGATGAAGGTGGGACTGTGGTATGACATCTGTGTTCTTGGGAAGAGGAATTCTTGGTTCAGGCTTTCCACAAAGCTGACAATTGCTGAGCTGTGTCAGGGTGGGTAAATGTCACGGAGCAGCCAAAAGGTGCCACCAGCCAATTCTTATATTAGGGATCAGTAAATAATCTTGAGAAGTTGATGGGGCAGAAGGAGTCTAAGAAAGCTCATGGCTTCAGCCTCTTTAAGGTAGGACACCAGGGGGCTGCAAACAGAGTTTTCAAGGCCCAGACCAGGCTACAGTGAGATTACATCTATCCTAAGAGAGTCCAGAGGTTAGGAAAGGACTTTTTGTGCACCACTGGGGCCAATCACTGTCATTTCGAGCCAAACGTTTGGATACTGGGGCTCTGCTCTGTGTGTGTTCAGACCCTGATACTGGATTAGGAAGAAAAAGGGTAAGTTACATTCTAATCACTAACACTCAGGTCCAGAGAGCATCTCTAGTGCTCATGGGTGTGTTTAAACCTGATTTGCAGGCTCTGTGATAAGTACATGAAGTTTGAGGGACTATTTGGGGCCATACCTACCCCCATAGGAATAGGCCACCAGTGAAGCACAGCTATAGAGCCTTGGGACATGCATTACTCACAGCACTGTCGATACCCAGAGTGAGCAGCATGAGGAAGAAGACAGCAGCCCAGGCCGAAGACAGTGGGAGTGTGGCGATTGCCTCAGGGTAGATGATGAAGATCAACCCAGGTCCTACAGGCAGAGACCCTCATCACCGCCACAAGCTTGCTCCTTGCTTCCCCACTTGGCAGGCACACCAGGAGTTCACCACTGCCACAAGTTTGCCTCCCCGTTCCCTATGTGTCAGTGTCATGGTTTGCTTTGCGTTGCTGCCCCACCTCCCTTGGCCACTCGGCTGTTCGAAGTGCTCAGATCACTTGGAACTCCTCTCCCCACACTGCTCTCCTCCTGGTCCTCTCCCCACACTGCTCTCCTCCTGGTTTTCCTCAAGGGTTCTGCTTCCTGAGAATTTAGCAGCCACTGGCTGAGGTGCCCCAGTGTGCCCCACTTAGAAGATGGCCACCTGAGAGAGCCACTGCTCAGTCAGCTTGCACCCTTGCTCCCCAACTCACTTATGCCCATGGGAATGGGAAGAATAAAATAAAACCATGAATCAGAGAAAGGGATCATCAGGAGGCACTTCTGCCTCAGACAGTCCTGATGTCTTTCCAGTTAGTTTTTCTGTACATACCATACTCTACACATGAATTCACACACACACACACACACACACACACACACACACACACACACACAC